>JAODAL010003773.1:0-167478 GCA_025379985.1 Phyllomedusa bahiana
AAACTTTGAAACATAAACCCCTTCTGCCTCTTTCCCCCTTTCTTGTAGATTGTAAGCCTTTGCGCACAGGGTTCTCCTTCCCTCTGTGCCAGTTGATTGTCACATACTGTCAGCGTTGTACTCGTTTGACTTATGTTATGTTTGTAACCCTCTTGAATGTACAGCGCCCTGGAATCAATGGCGCTCTAAAATAAATAATAATAATAATAATAATAATAATAAGGCCATGTCTACACAGCACTGGTTTGTGGTTGGATTTTCGGTGGATTCAGTATTAAGAATCCGCCAAAAATCCAACTGTAACCGGTGCATAGACCGCAATAGAAAATCCATGCTGTAGCTTACACAGCACAGATTTCTAAACCGCCGGCCGTCCGGTGTAAGAGAGAACATGTTCTACCTTCCATTGGTTTCCTGTCAGATTCCCTTACAGTCAATGTACTGGGCCAGCAGCAGATCCGAAAACCAACCGCATTTTTTTGCACAAATCCGTGTACCGCAATGTTAAAATACTGTCAGATTTTTGACGATTTTTAACATTAGCTGTGTAGACATAGCCTAATAGGTCAAACAAGCATCTACAACAAATTATCAACTCCATTAATGGCCGCATTTTATGTAAATGCTTAAAATGTCTTCCTGTTGCTGGTCACTGTGATCTTTTGTCCTGGACAATTTTCTATTTCAGGCAGGGTCTGACCAGACTACATGTTCTCACGTGTAAAAATTGTTCTAAGTTTAGCAGGATGTGATCCTATAAAAACAATGGTTTCAGTATCAAAACGTTCACCTGATTGTGGCCAGGTCTTTATGTATTGGTCATTTAAAAGCCCGAGTTATAAAAGGAATGTGAAATTCACTGCAGCAAATGAGTGGAAAACGACATGAGTGAAGTTCATGCTGTGGTGTCCTACAGGAAACCTCCCCAGGATCACTACAAGGCATGCACATACAGACTGATGGGGACAGATGAAGAAGCAAGTAAATGACACAGAACAAGTGGGTGAAGTGTATCCAGATGTACTTACCTGGGATCTGGCTGTCATGTCTGTGCCGGGCGTGCAGTGTGGGAGCTCCCTCCTAGTACACAAGTTGTCAGGAGTTCTCAGTACATTGTGAGCACAGAGCTGGCGGAAACATTCACGTCTCATTACTCATCCGCAAGAATGGAGTGTCACAGACAGTGCTGCCTATATATACAGATGGAACACAGCTCAATGAGCCATTTAACTCCTTGCAGGACATTGGTTTACTCCATCTGTGGGGCGAGATACGCAGATTTATTTGCAGTTTTTAGTAAAAGCCATCACAGCACATTGTGATATCATGATACGCCATATGGTAAACTCAGCTCTGCTACATCGATATGTTCACTCTGTTCTCACTACTTCCTCGCATCAGCTTGGATCGAGTCCTTGATATACAAACTAACAACATGTTTCACAGCTAGTAATCATTTAAAGGGGTTGTCTCACTAAAAGGATTGTATTTTATGTTAAAGATCTTGCAAAAACAAGTCACTTTGAAATATGTGTCCATTAACAGTGTCCGACCTGTTCCTAGGTATCCCCTCTTGTATGGGTTGCATCAGCTCCTCAGGTCGCTATAGCTACAGACCTGTTCGATCTCTCCTGATAGGCTGTCAGCATTGGTCGCAATAGCTACAGACCTGGTGTCCTCAGCAGCCTGAGTAGCCAGTAAACACGCCCCTAAATTCAAAAATGAAACCAAGAAAACAGGACTGTGGTGAGTTGAATCAATGTAGTGAGACAACTCCTTTAACCATTGTTACGGTAAAAAAAGCTTTCTGACACATGTGACAGCAAACATGGCCCCTTGCAGCTGCCAATGACTGTGCAACTGTGAAAGTAGTCCCCAACAAACCTGCACAGCCATTGATTGTGGCTGAAAGCTTGTGTTTTCACCCTAAGGCTACTTTTACATGACAGTGATTTACTATCAGATTTTTATTCGGTATTTAGAATCTACAAAAATCTGACTGTAAATCATCCCCACGACCTCAATAGCAAATCTGAGCTGTAGTATACACAGCTCGGATTTTCTGAGGCCGGATTTCAAAATACAGAAAAACATGGCAATAGTTCCAACATTATAGTGAAATGTGAATACACCCTATTTCATTTTCTAGTTAGATTTAAAGGGTTTTACTCATCGGGCAGATTCATAGAGCCGCAGCTTTAGACTCACACATGCTGTTCAGGCTGTGGATGAGTCTATAGCAATGATTGACACATCAAATCTGCTATTCCTAGGTTTCCTGTTGTAGAGACTTGAGTGCAAGAGATTTATAGAGTGTATTACACAGACTGCAGAGTGTTTACTTAGCTAAATGAGAAGCTTTCAAAGTCCGTAGTTAGAGATAAAACTCTGCAGGAGGTGACTCACCATGGGTGGAGTGATGGCATAAGAGATAAGAGAGAGCGGGGAGAGGTGGTCGGTAACCAGAGAAACTTGTGTGCTCTAAACGGGGATCAAACGGAGACCAAAGAAAAATCAACACAGTAATGTATTAAGTAATAGTCTTCATTTACCTTTCCCTACATGTTAAAAGTCAATTATTGTAGTAAGAAAACCTCTTACAAAGGGTTGTCCACTTCATAAGAAAATCAAAGCAGCAGCCTCTAGGGCTGGAATAAAATTAAAAAAAAAACTTACCGTATATACTCGAGTATAAGCCGAGGTACCTACTTTTGCCACAAAAAACGGGAAAGCTTATTGATTCGAGTATAAGCCTAGGGTGGAAAATGCAGCGGCTACTAGTAAATATCAAAAATAAAATGGATACCAATAAAATTACATAGGCAGTTTAATGTCCCCCATCGGCAGATGTATGTCCCCCATAGGCAGGCATAGGCAGTTAAATGTCCCCCACAGGCAGTTATAGGCAGGTATATGTCCCTCATAGGCAGTTATAGGCAGGTTTATGTCCCCCATAGGCAGTTTATTTGTCCTTATAGGCAGGTAATAGGCAGGTTATTTGCAGGTATAGTTTCTAAAGAGTAGGGTAAAAGGCTGGTATAGGCTGGGTATAGGCAGGTATAGGCTGGGTATAGGCTGGGTATAACTAGGTATAGGCTGGTATAGATGGGGTAAGGCTGGTATAGGCTGGGTTTATAGGCGGGAAAAGGGCTGGGTAAGGCAGGTAATAGGCAGGTATAGGCTAGGTATAGTCGGGTTTATAGCCCAGGTATAGGCAGGTATAGGCTGGTATATGTAGGGTGTAGGCTAGGTATAGACTGGTATAGGCTAGGTATAGGCTGGGTATAGGCTGGTATAGTCAGGTATAGGCTGGTATAGGATAGGTATAGTCTGGTAAAGGCAGGTATAGGCTGGTATAGGCTGGTATAGTCAGGTATAGGCTGGTATAGGCTGGTATAGGCAGGTATAGGCTGGTATAGGCAGGTATAGGCTGGTATAGGCTAGGTATAGGCTAGGTATGGTCAGGTATAGGCTAGGTATATTTCGGGTATAGGCTAGGTGTAAGTCAGGTTAGGCTACGTATAGTCAGGTTAGGCAAAGGTATATGGCAGGATAATAAAAAAAAAACAAAAACAAACAACCACTTACCTGACTCTCCCCACCGCTCCGCCTCCCGCGCGCTCTCCTGCATCTTCTCGGCACAGGCGGGTGATGTCATCAGGCCGCGAGTCTGCTTGCGGCTGTCCGGAGTCCACTGCGGAGCACGGAGCACTCGCTCTCTGCCCCGCAGTGGTATCTTCCCCTCTATGCGCTCCGGAAGAGTCGCATATAGGGGACGAGATCGCCAACAGCGACGGGCCACGGAAGTGCCCGTTGCTGACGGCCGTGCTCGGGATTCTGCTATATGCGCTCCCGTGGCGTCGCATGTAGCAGAAGTGTCCCTGCTGGCGCACGGGTCATCACAGCGCCCGAGTGCTGACAGTGACTCGACTATAAGCCGAGGAGGAATTTTTCAGCACATTTTTTGTGCTGAAAAATTCGGCTTATACTCGAGTATATACGGTATTCTCACCTTCCTCCGGTGCCCAGTTCCAGCGCCGGCTCTCACTGGTCTTCTGTTGACATTCCGTCAGTTCTAACAGGGGACATCACCACTGCAGCTGATGATTGGCTGCAGCAGTCACATGTCTCAACTTAAATCATTGTTCTGAGCTGTTCACTTTTGAATGGGGAAATAAATGGAGGGACGTGACCACTGCAGCCAATCAGCATCCACAATGGTGACGTTCTCGTTCGAAGTGACAGAATAAGAACATAAGACCGGAGAGACGCAGCTTTGTAACCGGGGACTGGAGGAAGTTTTTTCATTTTATTGGCGCCCTAGGAGCTGCTGCTTTGATTTTTTATGAGGGGGACAACCCTTTAACTAACAAGAACAAATAAGGAAAATACAATAGATTAAAGCAAAACTGGGTACAACTTTGCAGAGCTGTCATTAAAAGAATACAATTTAATATACACATTATTCTGACCAGCAGCTAATGTCCAGCACAGACAGCTGCTAGATGGTCTGGGAGTGACTCAGTAATGTTCTGGTAGGTTGTCACAGGTATCTGGAGCCAGCTGACTGCATCCCACAGCTGCTGGAGAGGTCAATGGGAGGATCCATAGAGCCAACATGACCATCAAGGTGGTTCCACAGATGATCAACTGGGTTCAAGTCTGGGGACTTCGGGGGCCCGGGTAGTACTTGGAAGTCTTGGTCATTCTTTAACTAATGTTGGACATTTCTAGCAGTGTGAGATGTTGCATTGTCTTGCTGGAAGATAATCATCATCATATGGATGTACGTGATCTGCAAGGATGGATACATTCCCAAATTGGTTTCTCAGATAACACACCATTGTCCAGCACAAAATGGGACTCATTAGAGAAGGCAACATTTTCCAATCAGTGGAGATCCACTTCTGATAATACCATGAAAATTGAAGCCTTTTTTGTAGATGTAACTGTAACGGTTCGGTGGATCCGCTGGACCACCGCAAGCGATGGTAGCTAAGCCACGCCAGGGAACGGAGTCTAAGTAGCCCCCGGTATTCACCAGACCCGCCGCAAAGCGGGATGGACTTGCCCGCGGCGTGAGGCTACCAGGTGTTACCCCTGACGTGAAATGGCTTGCGGTGGCGGCCGGGGTACTGCGTGGTACAGAATCGTAAACCAGAAGCGTAGTCGGGGACAGGCAGAAGGTCAGGGCAGGCGGCAGAGGTTCGTAGTCAGGTTCAGGCAAGCGGTCAGGGCAGGCGGCAAACAGGCAAGGTCAGGAGACTAGCGAACGGACTGGTAACACGGGTAATCAATATGGACAAAAGAGACACTCTAAGCTCACTAAACGCACACCAACAATCTGGCAGCGACGCTAGGGGCGTAACCCTTAAATAGAACCAACGTCCGGTAATCAACCAATTAATGGGACACTGGCCCCTTTTAAAATCTGAGCCAAGTGTCGCGCGCGCGCGCTAGGGGACGGGCGCGAGCACGGCAGCTAGGGACGGCGGGGAAAGCGGCGTTCACAGGAGCGGGGCCAGGTAACAGAAGCAGGCGCCGGGACCGCGGGGCACAGGGTGGTCGTGGGCGACCGCGATGCCCCGCGCCGGGTCCCCTGCGGGGAGGAACCGGGCCGCAGCGGCAGCGGCGCCCGCGACCCCCGTGGACAGTACCCCCCCTTAAGGTCTCCCCTCCTTTTTTTTAACCCTTTGGGAGGAGATCAGCACCATTGTCCTGACGGGCAGACACGAAATGTCGCAGATAGGGACCTAACACCTGGTTGACCCTCTCCCCCTGCCTGTTGGTCTAAAGGGTGGTATGCAGACGAGAATTCAGCTGCACCCGTAACTGCGCACAGAGAGCCCGCCAGAATCTAGATACGAACTGGACTCCCCTATCAGAGGTGATGTGCAATGGGAGCCCGTGTAAGCGGAAGATGTGGAGGAAGAAAAGCTGGGCTAGCTGGGGTGCCGAGGGTAACCCGGGCAGGGCCACAAAATGAGCCATTTTGGAAAACCTGTCAACACCACCCAAATGACCGTGTTTCCGGCTGAGGCCGGCAGATCAGTGACAAAAATCCATAGCAATATGGTCCAAGGCTTTTTCCAGGCACTGGAGAGGCGGGAAGCAGGCCCCGGGGTCTGAGGCGAGGGACCTTGTTATGGGCACAGGAGGAGCAAGCTGAGACAAAGTCCCAAACGCTCGTGTGAGAGTGGGCCACCAGTAGTATCTTGAGATGAGCTGTATGGACTGTGGATCCAGGATGACCCGCAGTTTGAGAAGAATGTCCCCATTTAAGGATTCTAGGCCACAAGGCAGGACAAACGTAGGTCTTCCCCGGAGGTACCTGTTGAAGGTCCACAGGAGCTGCCGAAAGAAGCCGTTCCGGAGGAATAATATGCTGTAGGGGTTGGCTCCAAGCCCACCGTATCGGGGGATCTGGAGAGAGCGTCTGCCCTGACGTTTTTTTCGGCTGGGTCGGAAGTGTAAAAGGAAATTAAAAACGGGCGAGAAAAGCGACCACCTGGCTTGTCACGGATTCAGACTTTTGGGGCAGTTTTGCAGATAGAGAAGGGTTCTTGTGATCAGTGTAGATCTCGATGTGGTGGAGAGCCCCTTCCAGCAAATGACGCCATCTTCTAGGCCAATTTTTATAGCAAGAAGATCCCGGTCACCAATAGTGTAGTTGGGGCTCGGCTGGGGGGGAAGATTTGGAGAAGAATCCACAAGTTCGCAGTTTCCCCGAGGAGGACTTCTGAAGAAGAACGGGGGCCGGCACCAACTGAGGAGGCGTCGACTTCTAAGACAAACGGGGCGTTTGAGGGTCTGGACGAGAGGGGAACGGGAGCGGGAAGCAAAATGCGGCTTTCAGATGTTTGAACGCCTTTTGAGCCTCGGGGGGCCAAAAATTTGGGGTCGGCACCCCCCTGGTGGGGGTTTCCCAAAGGGGGGCCACCAGAGATGAGAACTGAGGAAAAAATTTTGTCTATAATATTTGGGCAAAGCCTACAAAGCGCTGAAGGGCCCCGAAGGCCCACTGGACGAGGCCATTGCAGACTGCTGAGAACTTGGCGGGGTCCATCTGAAGCCCTTGATCTGACACGATGAAACCCTAAAAAAGGTAGGGAGGTGCGTTCGAACAGACACTTTTCCAGCTTGGCATAAATTGGTGACTCCGGAGACGTCTGAGCACCTGGCGGACGTGGTGACGATGGGTTTCCAGTCGGGAGAATAGATGAGAATGTCGTCCAGATAAAACTATAACACAAACATATAGAAGGTCCCGAAAGAATCTCATTCACAAAGTTTTGGAAAAACAGCCGGAGCGTTTACAGAGACCAAAAGGCATGACAAGATATTCGAAGTGGCCATCACGGGTGTTAAAGGCTGTCTTCCACTCGTCACCCTTTCGAATGCGAATCAGATTGTAGGCTCACGGAAATCCAGTTTAGAAAAAATGTTTGCGCCACGTAGGCGATCAAATAGCTCGAGATCAAAGGCAGGTGGATACCGATTCTTTACAGTTATTTTGTTCAGGCCACGATAATCGATACAGGGCCGGAGGTTCCATCTTTCTTCTCGACGAAGAAAAAATCCGGCTCCCGCAGGTTGAAGATGAACTTGCGTAATGAACCTTTGCGTAGGTTCTCTTGGATATAATCGGACATAGCCTTTGTCTCCGGGGCGGAAAGCGGGTACACTCTGCCTCGAGGAGGAGTAGTACCGGGGCTGCAGATCAATAGGGCAATCGAAGGGCCGGTGCGGAGGCAAAGATTCGGCCTGTTTTTTCAGAAAAAACATCAGCATAGTCCTGGTAAGGAGCAGGCAGACCTGGCAGAGGGCTTCGTAGGTTTAGCACGGCAATCTGAAGGGGCCCGGGGGGACGCCCGAAGGCATCGTGAGTGACAGCTGGGCCCCAACGAAGAATCTCGCCTGGGGTTCCAATTTAGGGTCGGAGCATGCCCCTTGCAACCAGGGAGGCCCAGGAGATCTCAGAAGAGGATCGAGGCATACGAGAAGCTTCATAGTTTCCCTGATGCAACGTCCCAATCTGCAAGGTGAGGGGCGCAGTGCAGAACCGAAATGGCATCCTTGAGGCATTCGCCACTTTACCCGGGGGACACGAACATGGGTTCTTGCAGGGGGGGCACTGGAAGCTGGTACTGAACCCCCAGTGCATGGCTAATGAGTTTACCGGCGGACCCCGAGTCCAGGAAGGCGGTGGGCCTGGAAGGTTTCCCGTCCGGGCGAAGTTCCGCAAAGAACCAGGAATGGTCAGACAGGGAGAGGCTGCACTGACACCTAGGGTTTGCCTCTCCTACGAGCCCTAGGTGCGGGAGTTTCCCGGGAGCACCGGACAGCCTTTCCCAAAGAAGTGGCCGGAACCGCCGCAGTAGAAGCACAATTTCCTCAGACGTCGCTGTGAGCGTCCTCCTGGGTCAATGTGCCCTTCCACCTGCATGGGTTCGTCTCAAGAAACCCTTGGCGGAGGAAGTGGAGGGCGTTTTGGGAAGACAGGAGCTAATCGAGGTAGCCGGCGTGGTCGGGGGGACTCGCGTTGGAGGCGGAGCTCTTGTTGTCTTTCAGCAAAACGGATATCGAATCCGGGTGGCCACCCGAATCAACTCGTCCATTGAGGTAGGCAGGTCCTCGACCCGCGAGCTCGTCCTTAATGCGTCCCGAGAGGCCTTGCCAGAAAGTTGCCACCTAGAGCCTCATTTTCCAGTTTTAACTCCGAGGCTAAGGTGCGAACTGCACGGAGTAGTGTTCCCACCGTGGAGTCGCCCTGAAAGGAGACGGAGCAATGCTGCGGAGCAAGGAGGTACACCAGGCTCCTCAAAGACAGTTCGGAACCCCTGGAGGAAGGCTTGCAAAGGTTAGCCGTTAGCGGATTCCCTCGGTTCCCACAGCGGTGGCCCAGGCCAGAGCTTCACCCGTTAGGGAGACTAAAATGAAAGGCCACTTTAGCCCGCTCAGTGGGAAAATGAGGGCCCAGCATCACGAGGTGTATAGAACACTGGCTGATGAACCCTCTGCACTTCTTGGGGTCTCCATCATATCGAGAGGGGAGCGGGAGATGCAGAGAAGGTCCCGGTGCAGGAGCAGGACTAGACGAACTGCAGGAGCAACAGGTGCAGGCGAGACAGCAGCGCGCCACAGGTGGAGGTAGGCGGCCGCAAGGTTTTGCATCATGGCCGCGAGCTGGTCGAAAGCGCTGACTCTGCTGGGCGAACGGCCGTCGTAAAAGTCCCGGAGTTCGGGCAGAGGTACCCCTGGCGGAATCCATGGCCCAGATTGTACTGTAACGGTTCGGTGGATCCGCTGGGACCACCGCAAGCGATGGTAGCTAAGCCACGCCAGGGAACGGAGTCTAAGTAGCCCCCGGTATTCACCAGAGCCCGTCGCAAAGCGGGATGGACTTGCTGCGGCGTGAGGCTACCAGGTCGTTACCCCTGACGTGACGGGCTTGTGGTGGCGGCCGGGGTACTGCGGGGTACAGAATCGTAATCCAGAGGCGTAGTCGGGGACAGGCAGAAGGTCAGGGCGGGCGGCAGAGGTTCGTAGTCAGGTTCAGGCAAGCGGTCGGGGGCAAGCGGCAAACAGGCAAGGTCAGAGAGGGTAGCGGAACGGACTGGTACACGGGTAATCAATAGGGAAACAATAGAGACACTCTAAGCCACTAAACACACACCAACAATCTGGCAGCGACTGCTGGGACGTAACCCTTAAATAGAACCAACGCCGGTAATCAACCAATTAATGGGAACTGGCCTTTAAATCTGAGCCAAGTGTCGCGCGCGCGCGCTAGGGAACGGGGCCCCGAGCCCCGGCAGCTGGGGAGGCGGGGCGGCGTTCACAGGAGCGGGCCCGGTACAGAAGCAGGCGCCGGGACCGCGGGCACAGGGGTGGTCGTGGGCGACCGCGATGCCCGCGCCGGGTCCCCTGTGGGGAGGGGACCGGCCGCAGCGGCGCCCGCGACCCCCGTGACAGCAACTTGGTTAGTTGAGGTGCAGTGACCATCTGTCTGCTTCACAGCCCCATACAGAGTAGGGTTCACTGAACTGTTGCTTTGGACACAAGTCTGGAATCCCCCTGGTTCATTTTGGTGGTGAGATGCTCCATTGTAGCATGTTTTGTCTGCACCTTATGTTCACCTATCCCAACAAATGGCACATGGACCTAAACAGTTTTCATATTGCTTATTCACAATGGTGTCATCTGTCCACTCACAATACACTTTCACCACAGCAGCAGGGGAATATTTCACAAACTGCAGTTTCAGAAATACCACCACTTGTGGCCTGAAAGCCAATAATCATACTTTATTACAAGTCTGATAAATTGTCCCTTTTACCCGTGACAACAACAAGGGATGTATGTGTAGACAGCCTATCACACACCTTATAGTCCCACCAAACCAGCTCACCACGTGTGTCTTCCTTTATCATCTACGCTACTTCAAAAGTTGGAAGTGGTCATAGTGATGTGACTTGACGGTATTTTATATATTGTGCTACATGGTTTTAATAATTCTTTAGTTCCTCATCATAAAAGAATGAAATAGTAAGGGCTCAGTAAAAGGGCATTAGACTAAAGAAGTGAAAAACAAGATCAAGCTGTCCTAACAGTGGACAGCATGATTTAATAACGTACACCAGCCTTCCCCCCACCCAGCTCAGAAACACTGGTGTCTCCCTATTTGTATAAATGAAGGGACTTGTCAATTATAGCATGCTGGGAGGGAGGAAGCTGATGGTGAGATGCCCAGAGGACATTCTCCCTGCCACCAGCACATAGCATGGCCACAAGCCAATCTAAAAACTATGCTAGTTCTACAACGTGGCAACACTCAAAAGTAAAACTAATTAGCCTGTCACTAATTCATGCTGCCTGCAGTTTTGGTGGCATAACCTTGCAGACAAGTTTCTTATAAGTTAACCAAAAAAGAATACAATGACAAACAAGTCATAGGAAAATATATATTGACAATCTTTATTGATTCAATAATAAATATTAAAAACTAATATGTCACAAATAGAACAAATTTAAGGCTAAAAACAATTAAAAATCATGCCCATATCAAACAAGGCATACAAATCACACCATTCCTGAATATAGAAAGTTATCTAAGGTGTATAACCTATAATATTTAACATTAGTGTTAAAGTGTCTTATATTAGAGATCAAGTGATTAAATAGTATATAGAAACATCAAGATGGGCATACAATAATGCCACACCTCTCACACACAAAAAACATTACCAAGTGTATACAGGAATGGAGGAGATGCACTGCCAAGGGAATGGGATAGCCTCGACGCGCGTTTCGCCAAGCTTTCTCAAGAGGAAGCCTCTTGAGAAAGCTTGGCTGGTATTGGTGCGTGTATTTATATATATGCCGCAACCATGCCAGTGGCACCCAGGTTCGCATTGTGTTTTTTCGGGAGATGTTATTTTTGTGCAGAACTAAAACGTTGTATTTGGCACATATTGCTTTTAACCTATATATGAATGAATGAATGCCTCCCTTTTGGTTTATTGGGCCCCACCCACTTCCACAGGCTGTTATATCGGTGCACTATGCTAGCAAGGCTGGTGCTTTTTTTATTTTTTCTCTCTGGATTATGGAGGTTTTTTTGACCCAATGAGAAGTCTGTATGACTCTAGTGAGAGGTAAGAATAGAGTAGGACCACCCGCCTTGAGATCCCGTTGAAGACGGGCGTGGCTTAAGCATTTTTTGATAAAAAACATATGAACTAAGAATCTCAAAGTTTTTTCATATATTGTAGATCGCATAAATGCTTCTATGGAGGTTTACATGTATTGTATTGCCCTTTTTGCTGTGGCGTGCCGCTGGTATTGGCGTGTGTGTATGTATATATGTGCCGCAACCATGCCAGTGGCACCCAGGTTCACATTGGTTTTTTTTCAGGGATGTGTTTTGTGTGCAGAACTATACGTTGTACTTGGCACTTATTGCTTTTAACCTATATAGGAAGGAATGAATGCCTCCATTTTGGTTACCTGCACCCCGCCCACTTCCACAGGCTGTTTTTATCGGTGCACTATGCTAGCAAGGCTGGTGCTTTTTTATTTTTTCTCTCTGGATTATGGAGGTTTTTTGACACCAATGAGAAGTCTGTATGACCTAGTGAGATTAAGAATAGAGTAGGAACCACCTCCCCCAGGCCCGGACTGCCCATAGGGCAACCGGGCATTGCCCGGCGTGCCGCTGGGGTCCGGCCGCATGGCCGGCTCTGAGAGCCCGCCGAGGGGCCGGTGTTTCCCCCCACGGCGGGGGCCCGAGTGCCGCCGGTGCACGTACAGGGGCCTCAACGGTCAAATATGCGACCGGACCCCTGTGCCCCATAGGGCCGGCTGTCCCCCTCGACACACGTCTGAGGTCACTGACCCAGCCATGCGCCATCACGACCCCGTCTGCAACCGAGCGTTGCAAGCAGCGGCCGAGGCTGAACATCCGGGATCTTCTGATCCCGTCTGTTTCAGCCTCATCCCCAGGAGGCCGCGGGCAAGGTGCGCGATGTGATGATGTCATCGCGCTCCTGCACCGCGGTCCCGCGCTACTGCTGTTGGCGGCCGCTCCGGGGAAGAAGATAGAAGAGGAAGCAGAGACATCAGGTAAGTATTGGTTTTATTTATTTTTTTTAACTACTAGCCCTGCCTGGCTATATACTGCCCTGCCTGCATACTGCCCTGCCTGGCTACCTATATACTGCCCCTGCCAGCATCCTAATAACAGCCCTGCCTGGCTACCTCTATACTGCGCTGCCTATATACTGCCCTGCCTGGCTACCTATATACTGCCCTACCTGGATACTGCCCTGCTGGGTCTGGCCTTATACTGCCCCTGCCTGGCTACCTAAATACAGCCCTGCGCATGCCTATATACTGCCTGTCCTGGCTACCTCTTATACAGCGCTGCCTAATACTGCCCTGCCTGGCTACCTCTATACTGCGCTGCCTATATACTGCCCTGCCTGGCTACCTCTATACTGCGCTGCCTATATACTGCCCTGCCTGGCTCCCTATCTACTGCCACTGCTGGCTACCTATATTACGCCCTGCCTGGCTATATACGCCCTTCCTGGCTATATACTGCCCTGCCTGGCTACCTATATACTGCGCTGCCTATATACTGCCCTGCCTGGCTACCTATATACTGCCCTACCTGGATACTGCCCTGCTTAGCTTTATGGGCCTATATACAGCCCTCTGCTACCTATATACAGCCCTGCCTGCATGCCTATAATACTGCCCTGCCTGGCCTACCTCCTATAACTGCAACAGGCCTATAAACTGCTGCCCTGCCTGGCTACCTCTATGCCCCACTTCACTGCCTAATACTGCCCTGCCCTGGCTACCTATATACTGCCCTGCCTGCCATACTGCCCTTCCTGGCTGCCTATATACTGCCCTGCTGGCTACCTATATACTGCTGCCTGGCTATATACAGACCCTCCTGGCTGCCTAAATAAATGCCCTGCCTGGCTACCTAAAATACCTGCCCTTCCTGGCTATATACTGCCCTGCCCTGCATACTTGCCCTGCCTGGCTACCTAATACTGCCCTCCTGGCTACCTAAATAACTGCGCTGCCTATAACTGCCCTGCCTGGGTACCTATATACGCCTGCTGCATACTCTGTCCCTGCCTGTCGCCTATATACTGCCCTGCCTGGCTACCTAAATACAGCCCTGCCTGCATACTGCCCTGCTTGGCTACCTATATACTGCCCTGCCTGGCTACCTATATACTGGCCTGCCTGGCTGCCTATAATACTGCCCCTTCCTGGCTACCAATAAACTGCCTGCCTGGCTATATACAGCCCCAGCCTGGCTACCTATATACTAAGCCCTGCCTGGCTGCCTATATACTACTGCCCTGCCTGCTATATTAACGACTGCCCTGCCCTGGCTACCTATATACTGCCCTGCCTGCATACTGCCCTGCCTGGCTGCCTATATACTAATACTGCCCTGCCTGCTTACCTATATACCCGCTCCTGCCTGGCTAAATACTCGCCGCTGCCTGGCTGCCCTATATACTTCCCTGCCCTGGCTGCACTATATACTCGCCTGCCTGGATACCTATATACTTCCCTTCCAGCCTATATACTGTCCTGCCTGCATACTGCCCTGCTGGCTGACCTATATACAGCCCTGCCTGGCTACCTATATACTGCACTGCCTATATACTGCCCTGCCTGGCTACCTATATACTGCCATGCCTGCATACTGCCCTGCCTTGCTGCCTATATACTGCCCTGCCTGGCTACCTATATACTGCCCTGCCTGCATACTGCCCTGCTTGGCTACCTATATACTGCCCTGCCTGGCTACCTATATACTGCCCTGCCTGGCTGCCTATATACTGCCCTGCCTGGCTACCTCTATACTGCGCTGCCTATATACTGCCCTGCCTGGCTACCTATATACTGCCCTGCCTGCCTACTGCCCTGCCTGGCTGCTATATATTACTGCCCTCCTGGCTACCTATAATACTGCCCTGCCTGCAATACTGCCCTGCTTGGCTACCTTTATTACCTGCCCCTGCCTGTGCTACCTATATACTGCCCCCTGCCTGGCTGCCTATATACTGCACTGCCTGGCTATACAGCCTGGCTGGCTACCTATATGCCTGGCCTGCCTGCTAACCTATAAATATAAAACTGGCCCTGCCTGGGCTACCAATTATACTAACTAGCCCTTCCTGGGGGCAACTGCCTGCCTGGCACCTACAAATACTGCCCACCTGCATACGCCCTGCCTGGCTGCCTATATACTGTCCCTGCCTGCTACCTATAAACCCACGGCCAGGCTGCCTATATACTCGCCCTGCCTGGCTACCTATAAACTGCCCTGCTGCTAACCTAAATATCGCCCTGTCCTACCGGCTATATATTGCCCTACCTGCTACCTATATACTGCGCAGCCTACCTATATACTGCCGCTGCCTACCTAAATATCAGCCCTGCCTGCCGACCTATATACTGCCCTGCCTACCTATATGCTGCCCTGCCTGGCTATATACGGGCCCTGCCTGCCCATATACTGGCCCTGCCTGGCTACATACTGGCCCTGCTTGCTAATTACTGGCCCTACCTGGCTAATTACTGCCCCCTGGCCCTGACCTTGCCTATTACTGAGGGCAGCCCGAGCTAACTGGCTAATTACTAGGGGCAGCCCTAGCTACCTGGCTAGTTACTGGGGGCAGCCCCAGCTACCTGGCTAGTTACTGGGGTAAGCCCTGTCTACCTACCAAATTAATAGAGGAGGCCCTGTTTACCTACCTAATTGAGGTCTACCATTTACATGCACTTATTACATTTTTTAATTTCTAATTTTAGGGTCCCTAACAACCCAGTTTGGGGAATTGATAAGAAAGTCTGGAAGAGAGATGAGACGTAAATGTATTTTGAAAATTCAACAGGCGAGTAGTGGACCGGAGAAGAAGAAAATTGCAATGCTGTACCGGACACAGAAAAAATGGAAAGGAACGACTCATCAGGAAGACGTCATGGAGGTTTGTCAGAAGAGAAGAGAACAACTCCCATTCAGAGAAGACTCTTCTGGGAGTCCTCAGCTGTCAGTGGGTAATTTTTAACACAGTTTTGAATCAGTGCTGTATTCATGTGATGGTGACCTGACTACGGGTGACTCTGATTGGTGGGGTTGTAGTTTATGTGGGTGCCTTATGTAGTGTCAGTGTGAGCTTTTCCCTGATTTGTAAAGCCAGTGCACACCTGACTTCCTGTGATGAGGGTTTCTCAGCACACCACTTTTCTTACTGCTTGTGTGTAGGCTGCTTTCACACGGAGCGGTTTTTAGTGCATTATTGATGCGTTATGTGCAGAATGTACAGCATTAAACTGCTCTGCTTTCTGCACAAAAACGCCACCAAAAAACCCATGAAAAACGCACCAAAAATGCTCCATGTAAAGCACCTTTTGTGAGTTTTATTTTAATAAAGTGGCGCGAGGTGCGAGAACAAGGTACATTTTTTTAAGGGGATATTGTATGTGTCTGGTGGGGTCTTTGTGCCAGTGGACCTGATATTTTATTCTCAGTCCGGCCCTGACCCACCTCCCTTGAGAATCCCGATGAAGCCGAAGGGTGCTTAAAGTATTTTTTGATCAAAAACATGTGAACTAAGAATCACAAAGTTTTTTCACTTCTGCTTTTGGCTCAAAAAAATGGCATAAAATACAGAAGTAGGTTTTTTAAATTAAAAATAAAACACTGTGTGTTTAACTGCCCTTAAAGGGGTTATTACAACTGTTATTACAAAAAAGGGGTTGTCTCATCATGCTGTTGCATAGACTCACAGCCAGCTTCAGACTCACACTTCCTGCTTAGGCTGTGGGTGGATCTATATCAGTGGATGGCATATCAGCTCTGCTATTCCCAGCTGAGCCTTTCAGAGGGACATTAGTGCAAGTTTGTTCATAGTGTACAAGACTACAGGACACTAAACGGTTAAAAATTTGTCATTAACTTAAATAAAGAAACCTCTGAGCTCGAGATAACACTTAGCAGGGAGCGAGTCATTATGGTCGGGCAGGTCAGCTGCCACTTGTTAGAGCAGAGAGAGGTGGTCGATAACCTAGTGAAACTTGTGTACACAAGCAGAAGATAAAATCTCCTTTATCTTCTGAACAAAAGCAAAATCAGAACAGCAATGTATTTGGTAAAAGTCTTTTATTATCTTTCCCTCAATGTTTAAAGTTAAATCTAATGAGGCAAAAATAGCTAAGTGTTACCCCCATTACACAGTTTGGGATTTTCCAGCTCTACTCTTTTTATGTTGTCACTTTTATGTTTTTCCTTTTCCAAATGTACACTGACCTGCATTTCGATAATATAATGTAGGATTATTGGCAGCTCACAGATTTCAGAGGACCTGTGACATCTCCTGACATGTCTGTTTTAGTAAGTACTTTAATGTTCCCCTTGAAATAGCAATTCTGGAACATCTTTACTTAGATCTTGATGTTGTGCACTGGAATAGTAACCCACCTGATTCAGGAACCCATTTATAGAAGAAGTAACAGAAGATGAGCACAACTCAAAGTAATAAAAAAAATGCTACAGAAATGTTATTACCCAGGGAACACAAGGATTTTACTGAAAGCAAACAAGAATGTCACAGGTGCCTCTTAAAAGAGCATTGGAGGGGAATTTGACTAAGGGAATGGTCTCATGTAATGGAAGCCATGTAGCCTAAACAAGGCCTCTAAGCCTTAATAAATTGTGCAGACTTACTGTTTGAACACAGAAACAAGGCCATACTCACAGCTCAAAGGCTGGACTGAAACTGAACCCAGTAAAGAGGGAACACTGGCCCCTACTGCTACTTGGGATAGATAAACAGGTGCAGCCTGCTTGCTGAGCAAGTACACACATACCCCACCACTAGGAGAACAATTAGACTGCACCATTAAATTGATACCTGTTCAACACAGTTTGCATAGAAAAGCCACAGTAAGAATAAGGCGATTGATAAGGCGATCAAAAGGGTCCATTAACAAAGATATGTTGTGGTGGCACCATGCCTGGCTTACAGCCTATACGCCACTACTATTCGATGGGGGCTGGCCCCAGCACTTTTTGGGTGTCCCAACACAAATACAGACACCTTTTCTGCCCCCCAGTACTTTTGGATAACAAAATTACTACTGGAAACTTACAGCTTGGCCGCCGTTTTCCGTAGCTAACTTAATAATGGGCACGTAATTTTGTAAGTAAAATGCTGTTTATCCATAAAATACATAGGGCCATTATAAAAAAGATCCTATCGTAAACAGCTCACAGAAAAGTGCGGTCATATAGAGCATGTCATGCAGTGTCCACTTTCTTCCTGAGATCCGTACCCATAAAATGTAATTGTCAAATTAACCAGAAAGTATGGTAACTTCTTAACAGACCTTCGTCACATATCATCACATGATACAAGGTGAGAAACAGGAAAAAGCATAATTAAATGTTGTCATTTCTGTGAATTACATTTGATCTCTATTTTCCGAGTCATAACAATCAGGTTCCTTCATAAAATGGTAGTGGGAGGCTATTAAGGAATTAAACTATTACAAGAGGGCAGTGGCCACATAACCAACAACCCTAGGAGACAGACGCCCGACACTACACTACTACTACAGTAGTTAGGATGATTATGACCAATGCCTTTAGAAACAGCAATCAATGACTGGTAAACTGGATTCGCTTGGGCCCCACCAGAGGAAATAATTTGGCAGAAGCTGTGCTATCCAATTTATCAGCAATTTGTATTAATCCCACACTTCATACTATACCAACATAACTGTATTCACCAGCAGTAATCTCAGCAAAAAACTGCACCTGGGCATTGTCCTGCAAACGTGACGGCCAGTAGTTTTTTTTTTTTTTCCATAATCAAGAGGGTTAATCATTATTTGAAAGCGTGCTCGAGTAGTCAGACTGGTTGGGAAGGGTAAAAAAATAAGAAAAAAACCCACCTCAACTCTTCTGTTAAGCCACAATCCGTTCCAGCAAGCACCATTGCTCTCCATGTGCTCTCCCTCCGCTGATGACACGTTCATTGATTTTGTGACATAGCTGCCCATATCACTGGCCATTCCTGGTAATCTTTCGCCAATACACAGGCAGAGACCACTGAGCCAGGGATTTGATGCATCCCATAACATCATCAGCGAGGACACTGACACAGCAGCAGCGATGTGGAATGCTGGGTGGCTTTATAGGTTGAGTTTAGGTTTTGTTTTGTTTTATCTATCTCCTAACCAGCTATTTCATTCATGTCCTATTAATAGCACTTCCTTTGGTAGATATATTAGGAATACAAGCATGGCAGCTATGGTAGGCCTTTATGAGTCTTCCAGCTGCCACCGCAACCAAAACTCCACCGCGATCCATATTTCTTAAATAAAAGGCAATGCCTTAATACTCAGTCCCTCCCTTAACGTCCTGGCTCTCCTTGCAGGAGGGATCTGCAGCATGGGAACAGATAGTGAGTACTGGTTGAGTAACTAAAGATGTCAGATATGGGAGTCTTGATTTAGAGGTCCTGTGGGACAAAGAGCCGTTAATTTAGGGGTATTTGGTTTGGATATGAATTTATAATTGGGTCTGGTGTCTAAATTAATTTAGTGGACTGGTATCCTGTCTTGGGTATAAATCATTTTAGGAGTCTGGACTATAGTCTACATTTCAGGCTCTGGTCTGGAATCTGAACTTAGGGTAAAGTTTGGATTTGGATTATTGGGATCGGAATAATTAGATAAGCTTTAGCTGGAAAAAATGGGCAGTTCAAGTGATATAAAAACTGTAGCTTTAACAGCAATGGTACCTGAGATCACTGTTGCACTTTATAGTGAGGACAGTAAGGCAATCCCCTTCCCTTACTGTCCTCACTGTAAAGTTCTTGTAGTGAGGCCAATATACAGGGACTATTCATAAAAACATCTACAGTTGAAAGTTTACCTACACTATATGACCAAAGCTTCCAAAGACATGACGTCATCATATGGCTGTCCCAAAATGTTTAAAGGCATAGTAAATCCCTCATGTAATTGTAAACTTAAGACATGCAAAAAGTAATAAAAATGACTTAAAAATTCCCTCTCTCTCTCTCTCTCTCTCTCTCTATATTCTGGCATTTGGCAAATATAAATAATTTTGGTAATCCTAATTGACCTACACTACTGTTCAAAAGTTTGGGGTCACTTAGAAATTTAATTATTTTTGAAAGAAGAGAGCATTTTTTTCATGAAGCTAACATTAAGTGAATCAGAAATACACTCTATAAGATGTTAATGTGGTAAATGACTATTCAGCTGCAAACGTCTGGTTGTTAATGCAATATCTATATAGGTGTATAGGGGCCCCAAATTTCCCAAAACAACCATCACCCCCAGTGTTCTTATGGTACATTGTGTTTGCTAACTGTGTAAGAAAGCATTGTATATTTTGAACACCCTTGAAAACCCTTGTGCAAGTATGTTACACAGCTGAAAACATTTTGCTGATTAAAAGCTATAAAACTGACCTTCCTTTGAGCTAGTGAGAATCTGGAGATTACATTTGTTGGTTCCATTAAACTTGCAAAATGGCCAGAAAAAGAGAACTTTCATGTGAAACTCGACAGTCTATTCTTGTTCTGAGAGATGAAGGCTATTCCATGTGAGAAATTGCCAAAAAAATGAAGATTTCCTACAACGGTGTGTACTACTACCTTCAGAGGAGAGCACAAACAGGCTCTAAAGAGAGAAGTGGGAGGTCCCGCTGCACAACTGAGCAACAAGTACATTAGAGTCTCTAGTTTGAGAAATTGACACCTCACAGGTCCTCAACTGGCAGCTTCATTAAATAGTACCCACAAAAGGCCAGTGTCAACGTCTACAGTGAAGAGGCGACTCTGGGATGCTGGCCTTCAGGGAAGAGTGCCAAAGAAAAAGCCATATGTGAGACTGGCTAATAAAAGAAAAAGATTAATATGGGCTAAAGAACACAGACATTGGACAGAGGAAGATTGGAAAAAAGTGTTATGGACAGACAAATCGAAGTTTGAGGTGTTTGGATCACACAGAAAACATTTGTGAGATGCAGAACAACTGAAAAGATGCTGGAAGAGTGCCTGAAAGCATCTGTCAAGCATGGTGGAGCTAATGTGATGATCTGGGTTGCTTTGGTGCTGGCAAAGAGGGGAGATTTGTACAAGTAGAAGGGATTTTGAATAAGGAAGGCTGTCACTCCCCATTTTGCAACGCCATGCCATAAAACCCTTTTGGGACATCTAATACAAAATCATTTGGCACACTAAAGACTAAGTAAAACCTCAATTTATATAGGAATATAGGAAATGCTTTACAGCTAAAGAAAATGAAAAACCTGGGGCTCTTAGTTTACAGTATTTGATCAAAGATTTTATTAAGCTCACCTCCCAACACGTCAAGGGGTTCCCAGAGCAGGTGAGTCCCTACACTAAATGATTTTACCTTGCTGGAGTCCTTTCATACTGCCACTTCCCCAGGATTTATAGGAACCTGCAATTAGATAACCTGCAGGTTCCTACACCCCTGGGGAAGTGGCAGTCTGAATGGACTCCTAGCAAGGTAACATGTTTTACTCACCTGCTCTGGGAACCCCTTGACTTTGTTGGGAGGTGAGCTTAAATTTACAATTTTTTGATCAAATACTGTAAACTAAGAGTCCAGGTTTTTCATATTTTCTTTAGCTGTAAAAGCATTTCCTATATTCCTATATAAACTTGAGGTTTTACTTAGTCTTTAGTGTGCCACTGATTTATGTATTAGAGGGTATGTCATTGCCTTTCAGTGTGCACCTATGCTTACGTTTTCAAAGTATATATTAGATGTGCACAGCCTTTTACATTTTTTATACCCTGTGGACAGCGCTTGATTGGAGCCAATTTCATCCTGCAACAGGACAATGACCCAAAGCAACCTCCAAATGATGGAAGAGCTATTTAGGGAAGAAACAGGGAGCTGGTATTCTATCTGTAATGGAGCGGCCAGGCAGTCACCAGATCTCAACCCCATTGAGCTGTTGTGGGAGAAGCTTGAAACCCTATGGTACGCAAAAAGTGCCCATCAAGCCAATCCAACTTGTGGAGGGGCTTTGGAAGCATGGGGTGAAAATTTCCCAGATTACCCCAGCAACTTAACAGCTAGAATGCCAAAGGTCTGCAATGCTGGAATTACTGCAGAGGGAGCATTCTCTGACGATAGCAAAGTTTGAAGTAGAAAATTATTATTTCAAATAAAATCATTATTTCTAAACTTGTCAATGTCTGGACGATATTTCTATTCATTTTGCAACTCATTTGATAAACAAAAGTATGAGTTTTCAGGGAAAACACAAAATTGTCTGGGTGACCACAAACTTTTGAACGGTAGTGTAAAATGGGTAAGGTTTATTCTGAATTCATGTCAGATAGTGAGAAAAACATGCAGATGGGGCTTTTTATATAGTGTATGTAAACTTCTGGTTTCAACTGTACATTCCAGTGATTTTCCAGATTATTTATTGGACCTACCTGTGTTAGTATTGGATGTGGTGGGGTCTTGCTCTCACTTTCATTAAGTTTATTTCAATAAAAACTGTCCTATGGCAGGCTAAAATCCAGCAAACCCCATTCCATAACAAGCTACTGTCATGAAGCATGCACTCTCGTTCTCCCGGTCCTGTACACTCACCGCTTCACGCTCCTACTCCGCTGCAGTATCCTGCTTTGTGCCGGTACGCGCGTCTCTGTTACCTAAGGCACACATGCTGGCTCTGAGAAAATTAAATTGCCAGCGTGCTGGTACTCAGGTAATTTGTACCATCAGGCATTTCAAATCCTGGGTAATTACCTTGTTTCTGCTCTTTAGGATGTCTGGAGCGACCTCCTTTTACAGGCTGCATTTCTAACAATCACCTTGACTCTGATTCTGTGGAAGCCTCTACATTTTTCATTGTTTATGTCAACATCCTTGTCCTCCTCTTCCTCTCTCAGATGCATCAGATGTTCCTGCAGTTGAAGTCCAAATCCAGGACATTACCATGATTTGGCAGGAAACTCGACCAGCTCTGCAAATGGCATCCTCACAGCCAAGTCACAGGCGGATAAAAAACATAAGCCTCTTCCGATCTTTTCTCCTAGAGATAGTGTGGTTATCTGTTTTCAGCAATTAACCCCTGTACTTAAAAAGCTCTGCCTGCCTCCTTCATTGTGCATCCTAAACTCCTTCCATATCTCACTCCTCAAACCGTTGGTTCTTAACTGCTTCTCCCAGAAAACCCTGTCTCCTCCCCTTAAAGCTAATGTCGCGGAAGTCTTTGAGTTAATAGAGCTCTTGGCCGAGAAGAAGATTAGGGGGGATTGGTATTTCATCATTGACTAGACTCAGTTTGAGCCTGAAGAAAGATGGTTGGAACATTGGTACCCCTGAACTTTTGCGCAAGTTCAGTCTTTTATGGAAGAGGAGGAGGCCAAAAGGGGGGGTACCCTTAAAAACCTGCCAGGGCCGCAATGCTAACTGCAGGAAAAACCCACACTCTCTTTTCTTTCAGTCCTGTGTACTCAGCGCTCTACACTCCTGATCGACTGTGGTCTGCTGCTTTGTGCAGAAACACGTGTCCCCCCCTTCCCTTTTGCGGGGCGCTGGTTCTGGGGAAAATTGGGGGGTTTCAGCGCTTTGGGAAATGATTGGGAAATTTGAAGGGCATGGGACCCGGGAATTTTGGGCCCACTCCCCTTTGCCCCCTGTCCCAACTTGGGTTGCTGTATCTTAGTTGGTGTTAGAAAGTGAGTGTGCATTATTCTTGTTATACCTTGTACGAAACCTTCCTGTCTGTTATCCTGACCATGTTGCCTACCCTGACCTTTTTGCTTGTCCCCAACTACATCTCTGTTTGCTGATTTTGTACCAAGCTGCCACCCCCGGCCCCTCCCCAAACCGAAAGAAAGGGTTGGTCGGGGGGGAGCAACCTCGTAGTCTCCCTCTGCAAAAGCCCAACCTGCTTTGCGACGGGTTCTGGTGAAAAACGGGAGGCTACAAAAAACCCCTTTCTCTTGATTTGGGTTTTTTACCAAACCCCTTTTGGTGGTACAGAGGATTTACCTTCAGGAATCTGTTGCAGTTACGCCTGGATAGACTATGTCCTGTTAAAGTGGACGTCCATGGGGATTTGATACTTTTGGGGCCCCCGTACTGTTTTCCTTTTGTCTTATACTCTGCCCCCTTGCTTTTTTTTCCCCGTTTTTTCTCGGGAAAGAAAATTGGGGAACCCCTGCTAAAAATGGTTTTCTAGTGACACGGTCAAATCAAAAAGGAATTGTAAATCAAATTTTTTTCTTTTAAAACGCTTTATGTTTGGGTTTTTTTTTACTGGGGCATTTTGGGGCCCCAGAACCTAGGCCACCAACAGATTGTTTGGGTTTCTTTGTTGGAAACCCAGTTAAATTTCCCAACCCTAAGTGAAATTGTCAAAAAAAAACCGTTTGTTTCCCCGGTGGGCCTTTCCGCCCCCCCTGGGGTGGGGTCGGGCTCACCGGGGCCCTTTTTGCCTCCCCCCCCCGGCTGCGGGGAAAGACGGGGGCCCGCGGTTTCCCAGTGTAGGGTCGCAGGCCGGAATTTTGTTCCCCTGTGCGGGAGACCCTTTCCAGCCTGCGTTCCTGCTTCCCTGCCGGCCCCGGGGACGATTTTCCCCGGGCCCGGCCCCCCGACGGGAAAGCTCCCCGCTCCCCTTAAAGGGGGTTTTTCTGATTTTAAAAAGACAGGGAAAGCCCACAAATTGGGTTGGGGCCGGGCGGGTGACCCTATATAAAGGTTTTTAAATTTTGGAAAGTCCCCGCCGGGGTTTTTTAGTGCCCCCTAACCTATTGAAAAGCGTTCTTGGGGGTCTTCCCTCCCTTTAAACCGGTTTTACCGTACCCCCCTTCCCATCTTCTCAACTACGAAAACCCTTTTCCCCCCTACCCTGCCTTATTTCCTGTCCCCAACTGCCCTCGCTGACATTCTGTACCCCGCTAAAACCCTTGGGGCTGCCCAAGCAAATCATGCCAGTGGGGAAAGGGCCTGGTAGATTCCCGCCGCCAAACAAGTCCATCCCCCCTTTTGCATGGGGCCTGGTGAAAACTAGGTTTACTTTTTAACCCCCCCGCCCTGGTGTGGCTTTTTCGGGGCCAAAAGCTTTCGCTGATCCCCGGGTTCCCACCCACCGCCGGCGTGACACCCTTTTCAAGGGCAAACTTAAATTTTAATGTCTTTTTTGCCCGGTTTAAAGCACGTTTAATCTTTATTTCTGGTTTTTTTTATAATGGGCATGATAAATGTTCATAAAATTAAATTTTTAAAATCCTTTTAAAACCAAAAAAACGGGCCCCCCCCGAACATTTTTTTGTAGCCAATCTTCATATCATGTCTTTCTATATTTAAATGGGTTTTCATACAATTGACATAAATAACCTGACAGGATAGGTGATGGGGGCCCACAGGCAAATTCAAACTCCTTAGAATTGATGAAGATAGCCAGATACAGCCCTTGGTCATCTTCACCAGTCCCATATCCTTTGAACATAGCATCAGCGCTTGTTGATCTCCACCTTGTCCAAGGCTTAATATTGTTAGTTCACATCAATTTTCTCCTACCAGAGATTTCTAGCTCTTGAAGCATCTGGCAGCCATTTACCTGCTCTTAGCTTTGTACTACCAGACTCGTTCAGTAGTACATGAAAGTCTGGACTGGCTCAAAGCGGGACAGGGGAAACCCCTGATGTGCCCCCGAGCATGGCAGACCTGGAGTTTTTTTTAAACTTCATATAAATCCTTGGAGAGACAGAAAGACTGAGAAAAATAGGCAAAAAGCAAGAGCTAGAGTATAAGAGACATGTACAGTAGCTGTAGAGTGGGCCCCAAGAATCAAATCCCTGGCTTCAAAATCAACTCCACCAGTGGGCTCTAGGCATTGCAATCTGACACTAAGTACATGCATATTACTGTCTGAGGGGTTTATTTACATTGCCCAAAAAACCCGTCGGACAGCACTTACAGCATAACTATGGTCAGTTCACTATGTTCAGTTCACCATGTTCATAGTCATAGAAAAACATTACAAAGGTTACAGGTACAAGTCACACAGGGAAGATTCTGGGAAAAGTTTAATATTTTTTTTTTTTTTTTTTTTTTTTGGGGTAAGACGAATCAATGTAATGAGACAACCCCTTTAAGTACAGAATGGCTCTAACTGGCAATAGTTGGCTTCATATAGGCATAATATGCCTCTATATGGGCAAGGTAAGGCTCAGGCACTATTGGTCCAGAGGTTGTCCGGCGCTCTCTCGTGCAGAACGTGGTACCTTTTTGTAGATATTATGAAGTTTGTGGTTTTCTGAGATCTAGCACTGCTATGAGGGTTCTCTGATATATAGCGGTATTAGTTATACCTTTTTTTTTTTTTAAAACTGTTTATTTTTGAAGACATTTTGGTTTTATAAACATCAACTTCCTTCTAACATTTAACTAAAAGCCATGCATACTACATATATATACCGTTTGGCCGTAATTTTGCCAACCAGTTGCGCAGAATTACAATATTGATCATATTCAGATGTTCGAGTTGGCAAGACATGCACCATAATCATCAGTGTTTAAGCTTAAACTCAACTGATTCGTTCCCATTCAAACCCCATTAAACCCATCCACTCATTTTTATTAAAACGCTGACACACCGCAAACAATCTCTTGTTTTCCGATCCGCCCCCCCTCCCCCACCACCCTAATACACAACTTGAAAAACACTCAACCCCCGCCTGCAAAATCGATCCAGGCCTCCATATATCCATAAATTTGTCCTGTACCACCCTCGCCTAAAATTTGAGCCTATAAATAGATAGTTCTACATTCTCTAATTGCTTCCACTGTCCCTGAGTTGGAAACCCCGGATGATTCCATTTTAGTAGTATAGTTTTTACGGGCATAGAAAATGAGACTCCTGAATAGTTGTCGCTCAGCTGACGTCTGAACTATATCACCCACCAGACCTATAGGCTAACCTCCGGAGCACACACTGCTGGCAGTCCAAGCT
This sequence comes from Phyllomedusa bahiana, assembly GCA_025379985.1. Classification (NCBI taxonomy): domain Eukaryota; kingdom Metazoa; phylum Chordata; class Amphibia; order Anura; family Hylidae; genus Phyllomedusa; species Phyllomedusa bahiana. Next base: position 26,591 of record JAODAL010003773.1, read on the forward strand.
TCTCACTCAAGAACTCATGAACCTCGGACCAAAATATTCTAATCCTCGGGCACATCCAAACCATATGGTATAGGGAGCCTCTCGCATTATTACATCTGGTGCACATCGGGCTTGCCATTTTTCCCCATCAGGCCAATCGCGTAGGTGTATAATATACCCTGTGTAAACCATTTAATCTGTATCAACTGATCCCTAGCACTAATTACTGTGGACCTCCATGACGCCGCCCAGCTCTTCCAAATGATGAGGCTCCAGCTCGGGAAAATGTCCCCACACCACTTCTCGAAGGCCTTTTTAATAGAGACGGCTGACCCTGCATTATGGCTTTATAAAATTTTAGACACTGTTTTAATTTGATCCTCACGTCGAGCCACCCTCTCCAAAGTGCCACACTCCAGTCGGATAGCACCCCCCCCAAATTGTTTGAAACAGGCATGACGCAACTGGAAATATCTGAAAAGGACCCCTTTTGTAAGTTGAGACATTCGCCAGCCCTGGAAATCGGGAAAATTTCCCATCCACATATAAATTGCCCAAGATATTTAATGCCCCTTTGCGGCCAGATTTCAAAGCCCCATCATGACCTCCAATTCTGGAAGCCTTCCGTTGCGCCAAAAGGGGCATGTATGGGGACCAACGCCTCTCCCTCTCCTTCGCCACCATAGCAACCAACAAATCTCTTCCATACGCAACTTTTTGCCGCCATAGTGGCAGTGTAATGCCGGATCGGGTATTTCCCCTGTCTGTACACTAATTAGCAAGTGCCTCATATGACCCCACCAAGGCTGCCTCAAGTGCCATCGCTGGATTATTGTGGTCTGCTGCAATCCACCCTCCTGCATAAGACAGCTGGACGCGACGTAGTAGATGTGAAAACCCGGGGAGCGCTAACCCTCCATCCTCATAGAGAGCCCTCAGTATATTTTTCCCTATCCTAGGGGTGCTACCCGCCCAGGGGAATGCAGAAATCTGTCGTTCCACAGACTGAAAATGCCCTGAGAATAACCATAGGAGCCGCCCTATACAAGTACAGCGCTTAGGCAAAAGGCCCAAATCTTAATAATATTGATCCGACCCCAAGAATAGCGGTAATGACTTCCAATTTGCCAGTTTTCCTAGTCAGTTCGGCCCACTGCAACTGACAATTTTAAGTGCCAAGAACTTCTGCACATCTTTATGAATCTGTATGCCGAGATAAGTGAATTGTTCTGCAATCTCCATCTGACATCTTGAGGAAACATCCTCGTGCTGGGCTTCGTCCAATACAAATAGCACTGACTTAGCCCAGTTCACTTTTAGCCCAGAGAAGGCCCCATAGAGGTTTACTACCCTCTAGAAAGCATCCAAGGAATCTTTGGGGTTCGCCAGGTACACCAATAGATCATCAGCATACAGAGACACTTTCTCCCTTTTCCCCCGTAAACTCCCAGCCTTTTATCAACGGATTATTATTTATCAAAATTGACAAGGGTTCAATTGCCAAGGCAAAATAAAGGGGGATAGGGGGCACCCCTTGCCGAGTGCCTCTACCCAACTGAAATTTGTCAGACATACATCCGTTCACCAGCACTCTCCGCCGTTGGCTTCCGATATAGGAAACTGAAGCCATCTAAGGAACTCTGCAGGGAACCCCATGGCTAAATTTAAAACCTCCCACATGAATCTGCACTCTCTGGAGTCGAATGCCTTTTAATTATAGAGTGACGCATTCACCCTATGCCCCGAGTTTCTCATGGGTTTACCTGTAAATTTGTAAAAAGTCCCCCTAAGATTCATGTCCGTAGATTTCCCGGGCATAAATCCGGATTGGACCATCCCGACAATAGAAAGAATCATAGAATTAAGTTCTCAGCGCCAGGACTTTGGCTAGGATTTTTGCATCAATATTGAAAAAGTGAAATAGGATGGTAAGATTTACAAAGCTCAGATGGTTTTGCCCTTCTTGTGTATGATACTATTTGTTGCCCTCATACTGTGATAAGGCAATTGTCCTACCTCAAAAGTGTGTCTGAAGACCACCACCAATCGGGGTGCAAGCTCTTCCATGTAAAAACTTAAACCATTCCACCGGGGTACCATCCGGCCGGAGCTTTATTACCGGCCATCAGACTAATTGCTTTCTGGACTTCATCCTCCGTAATCGGCCCAGCCAAAGTTTTTCCCCTTTTCCCCAATTGACAACACTGGGATTGAAATTGCCCCTATGAAATCTTTAATCTCCGTGCAGTGTGTTTAAGCTTAGAGGAATATAACGTCTCGTAATACTCTGCGAACTGAGCGGCTATTCCCTCAGGGGCCGTCACTAAATTTCCCCCCCTTTAAATTTTTTAATCCCAGCAACTACCGTCTTAGGGGTCTCCGTTCTGGCCAAAAAGGCCAAAGCCCTCCCATTCTTATCCCCCTCGGCGAATAAACGTATGGGCTTTGTGTCAACAGTCGCTTTTGCGTGTATTGGGTAAGGAGCAAGTTGTAAGCCCTTTGTTTTTCCTTTCCAGCCTATCCTTATGTTCCTCATCAGGTTGACTCCCGTATTCAGCCTCTGCTTGGGCCAGCTCCCCTTCCAACTTCACCTTAGATCATTAAGGTTAGCTCTATGTGATGCTATGGCATTGATGAGGGTCCCCCTAGTCACAGCCTCAGGGCGTCCCAAGTTATCAAAGGGTCAGCAGATCCCTCATTGTCTTCCCAATAACTGACTATACCCTCCCGGCATTTCCCTCCACAACGGAACCTCTAGCCATTTTTGGGGTTCAATCTCCAGCTTTTCCCCGATCCCACCAGACTGCTGAGATACCCGCACCAGTAGGGGGGCATGGTCCGAGATGCCTCTCGGCAAATAGTTAAATGTCACCACATGGGATAACAGCTCCCCACTTGCAAAAGCGAGATCTATGCGAGATAAAGGGGTCCCGAGGTTGCAGAGTAGCACGAGAACTGCCTGTCTGCTGGGTGTTTCCACCTCCACACCTCCGTCAGGCCACACGACATAGCCCATGCCCTAAAGTAAAGGGTCATTGTTGGTCTTGGGCGTAGGCGGTCCATATCCCTGCACAGGGTTGCGTTAAAGTCTCCCATCACCAGAACTGGAACCACAGGATATAATACCAAATATTCGCTAAGGATTCCAAAACCCGAACTAGATAAAAGGAGGTGGGACATATACCCCCCCTAGGACATTATTCCACTCCCCGTATTTGCGCATGTAGCACAATTTATCTACCAGAGGGATCAATGTGAGCATGCAACAAAGTAAAAGGGAGGTTTTTTGCCATCAATATGGAGACCCCTCTAGCATAATTAGAGTATACTGCATGGTAACAAGTCTTAATCTAATGATGCTGCTGGCAAAATTTGTTACCAGAACTTTAAAAGTGACGGCAAGAGATGAGGCCAGGAATGAGGGTGCTTATCCAAGAACATGTGAAGGGGTTGTGCCATGCAGCTCTCTTCCACCTGATCTGATATTATGTGGGAAATTCACACTTTAGGTAGGTCAGTTGATGAGTCAACCCTTTGGCAGCCAACAGGTATCATGCACATGTCCTATTCTAATTAACCGGAAAATGTGTTGCTCTGGAGTCCGTCAGTGGAGTTGATTTTGTAATGTACTTAATTTTGTCTTCAGATTTGTCCTGTAAATGGATAACAGGGTAGGAACCTGAGATGTCAAGTAAGAGATGCAGATTAATTGTCTCCATAGTACAGAGAAATTCTTTTCAGAGTCCTACAAAAGAGCACAGGTGTGGATGTAGGTTTCCAATTGTTCTGTATAATCCTGATTGATTAGTCACAGTGTACCACCTGTTATGCCATTTTATGTTCTGGGCTTTAAAGGGGACATGTCACTGACTGTCACTGGCCCCTTTAGGGCCGCTTCACACGGCTTATTCAAGCTGTAATTGCGGGACGGATTTCGGCCGCAATTACAGCTAAGGTAAGGGGCGGGGGCGCTGCCCGCCGGCCCCATAGACTTTCATTATCCATGGCGCATATCCCGCCGGGATAATGAACATGTCACTTTCTACCCACTCGGCGGATTCTCCGAGCGGGGAGGAGAGACGGAATCTCCTCTATGAGAACTGTGGATTACCGTAATGGCTGGGACGAATTCCAGCCGTATTGCAGCGCAGTATGGCGCGCAATACGGCTGCAATCCGTCCCTGCAATAATCCGTGTTAACGGCCCTTTAATGTTATTACTTGATTGGAAACTCCACAAGGGACCCACTAATCCATGTCCTTAACAACCCTTTGATTATACAAGTATTCCTCCTGCAGCAACACCACCTGTTTGGGACAATAAAAGGAACATTTTAAGTGAAAGGTGCCCATTTCACCTCATTGAGGCAAGCACACTATGTTTCTGATCATCCCTGGATATTATTATCAAGGAAATACTAAGACAGTAACATCAGCTCCTGTGCCATCATGCCCTTGGGGACATCCTCCACTATGGAACCTCCAGGATAGGCCACCCCTGCTTCAAGGTACCACCACCTCAGCTGTATGGAAACTGCAGGTTTATGGGTCAATTTATAGGATGCCACTCTTTGTGATGTGACCACATGCCGCAAACTGTGACATCACTAACCATTTCAGGACCTCATAGGGAACATGTCAGACAATGTTGCTAACATTACCGAATATGACATTAATAGCACTACAACAGCAGCATATTTTTTGGGGGTCATGGCTGGGTCTTCCAGCAAGACAATGACCCAAAATATACAGCCAAGGCAACAAAGAAGTGGCTCAAAAAGAAGCACATTAAGGTCATAGAGTGTCCTAGCCAGTCTCCAAACCTTAATCCCATAGAAAATTTATGAAGGAGGGAGTTGAAGCTCTAAGTGACAGCTTCGAAATCTTAATGATTTAGAGATGATCTGCAAAGAGGAGTGGATCAAAATTCCTCCTAACATGTGTGCAATCCTCATGTAGTTATCCCATAATTCTCTATGGAATCCTAGCTCCTTGATGCCTGGGTCAAGCCTTTTGATTAGCTTCACACCTTTGACTAACCATGGTCTTGGGTTCAAAGTTGTCTGTTTGAGGTGTGAAATGAATAATAAGTTCTTTGAGGCAGAGCCCCCTGGTGAGGACTGTGCAAGGGGGCATTTTGAGCGATGCCCTCCCCGCTCCTGACCTCACATGACCCAATCATCAACTTAAATCAAATTATGTTACATTCATCACACCTTGACACACAGCTACTGGTGCACTTTCTTAAAAGGTGACCTGTTCTTTTCCATAAGGTCAAATTTGTTTGATACACATAACTTACATGCTGAAAATGCTTCCCTCCTATGTTCCATAAAGGATTTCCTATTGTATTGCAGCACTGATCATGCTGATACTTTCTTTACAGAATATTAGGGTACGTCCACATGGCAAGGGTTTCAGTCGGGTTTTCACATGGTTTTCGGATTTGAAAACCATCTGAAAACCATCTGTCAACCATCCCCATTGACTTTAATAGAAAATCTGCTCAGTAGTCAACACTGCACGGTTTTCTACTGGGTGGATTTTGAAACCGTCGTCATTCCACAAAAATTTGGAGCAAGCACAAACTTCCGCCTGGTTTTTGGGTGGAAGCTGTGATATTCAGTGATTAGGGGGACGGCCGAATCCGCAAACCCTGGACAGAACCGTCCCCTAAAGCCATTTAAAGACGATAAAATACCAGTCGGATTCTTAATTAAAATCTGACCTGTATTTTGTCACTACTATGTGGCTGTAGCCTAAGAATCCAATTGAATTAACAAGAAAACGTACATATTCTGTAAGTGCTGTTTCACCCAGTCACAATGGACAGTTAGACGTTTTAACAAAACCTTTGGAAAAACAGAAAAAGATCTTTACAAATGATTACTGTAACTCACTAGTTTCCAGCTGCTTTCAGCAAGACATAAAATCCATCAGTCCCCCCTATAATATGTGCTATATCCTTCACCATCCGCCTCCCTCGCTCTGTGATGAGACTGAAACATTTTATAATTATACTTGACATCACCACATGACTTGCATAGAGTTGTTGAAAGCTCATTGGAAGACTGTAGATTTCTGAACTGGTTCAGGTCATGACCTAGGACATAGTTTCCATCATCGTCTCATAATATCTTTAACACTGTAGAAGATCTGTCCAAGATTGAAGCTGTTTCAGCAAGAGGTGAGCTAGAGAGTTTCTATATTTCCTCATTTAAGGCGGTCTTTAGTATCTCCCTATATAGGCTTGTAATTGTGCTTGTATTGTGCTCCTGTATCACCCTAGTAGCAAATTGCATTGTGTCTATGGCTACGGTGACATTATATAAATTAGTAATAAAATATTTTTAATTTTTTGGCACCCTAAAAAACTTTTCTGTGGCTATATCATCAAATACATAACTTGAAGCAAAAGGGTATAGAGGCTACCAATGGACCCCCTCTACCTTGATAAAAAGTTTTACTTTACTCTCTCATAGTTAAAGAGAACTTGTCACATAGTTTTTGCCCCCCTTGCTGAGGGCAGCACAAGCTAGTGTCAGACCTGCTGTTTTCAGCGCTGTGTCCCTTATCCTGTTAGATGCTGTAGTTTTCGTGTATTTAATGCTCAAATCTGCAGTTTTCAGCCAGAAGAGTCATTCGAAGAGTCCTTCAGAGTGTCAGTTTTTTTCAAACCCCGCCCACCTAAGGCTAGCCCCGCCCACCTCAACTGACAAACCTATTACTTTGAATAGGTAGAAACATGTGAATAACTGTCAGTGGGCGGAGCTAGCCTTTTGTGGGCGGGGCTATCACTTGCTCATGAATAAGATTTGAGGGGTAAACGCTCTAAAACTACAGCATGTTACAGAATAAGGGGCACAGCACTGGGAACAGCAGGTCTGACACTAGCTTGTGCTGCCCTCAGCAAGGGGGGTACAACCTATGTGACAGGTTCCCTTTAAGTACTTTTGTACTGTACTTTTCCATTTTCTGCATGCTTCCCGCAGTTCTTAATCTGCTGTTTGATGACAGTGTCACAATGTGCGCCATGGACCCGCTCTAGACCATGGACGCGCTCGTGTCTCGGTCTGTGACCACCTCTCCCCGCTCCTGCTCTGCTCCCAGGGTACGCGTGAGACAACTCTCAGAAAAATGATTCCAATCACCGGGCGGTGGACCCTAGCACTTCCCAGCAGTGTACTGGTGTTCTTTCTGATTGCCTAGCTTATTTTTGTTTATGCTATCTGTATTCTGACCCATAACTCGACTATTCTCTGCCTGCCGAATGCCCTGATATTATCTTGAATGACCTGATCATGTTTTGCCTGTCCACTGGCTATGTCTCTGCTTCCTCCTTATGTACCACACTGCACCTTCGTTGTCACTATGAGCAGACTGTCGCTGTAGGTGCACCACTGGACAATGTCCCCAATGTGGGTAATGTGAATGTAAATGTTGATAACAGTTTATATGTTGCAGCTATAACTCGCAGTCAAACTGTTTGTAAGCCTCAGACCTGTGTACCTGCTTCTCTCTCACCAACAGCATCTCCTGCTGAGGAGGGGTCACACGCTGCAGCCAGCACAGAGAGCCCAGCATCTGCTGCTGACCCTCCCCTCTGCAAGTGATGTGCAACCTGATAGCTATGGCTTTCAGGCAGCTCTACTGTCCGATCACAGCTTAGATAAGCTAAGGGGGCTGGCAGATAATCCTCTCCCTGAGTCCAGCAATGAAAGGTGTACTGGAGCAGGGCAAGCTGTACACAAGACTGTGCTGACGCCCAACACTGTGGGAATCTGAGAAGCGACTGGTGGTTCCCTACCCATTCAGGAAACAACTATTGAAGGTCGCTCATGAGATTCCTTTAGCTGGGCATTTGGGCGTACACAAAACCAAAGCTCGGCTAATTCATAATTTTTATTGGCCAAATATGGGGACTGACATAGCCAACTACTGTCGTTCATGCATGGTCTGCCAGCGGGTAGGTAAGGCGGGGAATGCTTCCAAGGCCCCATTGATCCCCTTACCAATCCTCGATGAGCCTTTCCAAAGAGTGGCGGTGGATTTCATAGGTCCGCTGGCCATCCCGAGCTTTTCTGGGAAGCGGTTTTTTGTGACTGGAGTTTACTATGCCACCCGATATCCAGAGGCTGTGGCCATGTCCTCTATACGAGCAGACAATGTTGCTGATGCCCTGTTATCGGTGTTTTCACGTGTTGGGTTTCCTCGGGAGATGTTAACTGACCAGGGACTCAGTTTATGTCCAACCTAATGCAGAGCCTCTGCAAGAAAATGCAGGTGCAGCACCTGACCGCCACTCCTTATCACCCACAGACCAATGGGTTGTGTGAGCGTTTTAATGGGACATTAAAGCAGATGCTCAAAATGCTAGTGGAGACCCAGGGCCGAGAGTGGGAGCGTTATCTACCCCATCTGCTGTTTGCCTATCGGGAGGTGCCCCAAGCTTCAACAGGGTCTTCCCCATTTGAACTCCTTTATGGTAGAAGAGTAAGGGGGCCCCTGGATTTGATCAGAGAGTCCTGGGAGGGTAAGTTGGAGACCCTAGAAGTCTCTGTGGTGGAGTACGTCATAAAACTCAGGGACAAGATGCAGGCACTTAGCAGTGTTGTGCATGACAACCTTACACAAACCCAGGCCAAGCAGAAACTATGGTATGACCGTAATGCCCGGCAACGAACGTATGAAGCAGGGCAGGAGGTTTGGGTACTGGTCCCCATGCTGCAGAACAAGTTACAGGCTGCATGGGAAGGCCCCTACACGGTGCATAAACGTCTCAATGATGTTAACTATGTAGTGTCCCTGGATGACAAGCGGCAGAAGGTGTTCCATGTCAATATGTTAAAGGCACATCACTCCAGGGAGCCCTGTGTTCTGCCTGTGTGCAGTATGCCCGAGGAGGGGGAGAAGGATGTCCTAGTAGATCTCTTGGCCGAAACACAGGACACAGACACACTTGAGGCGGCACAATTTAACCCTCAGTTAACCCACACGCAGAGGTCTGAGCTTCACCAGGTACTGATGGCCTATCGGAACACCTTTACAGGTAGGCCAGGGAGAACTCAGTTAGCCATCCACCATGTGGACACTGGCACTCACTCCCCCATTAGGCAACCTGCTTATCGGGTTTCAGCAGAGGTGAAAGGCAACATGATGGGGCAAATAGAAGAGATGTTGGCCTTAGGGGTCATACAAAAATCCCAGAGTGCCTGGGCCTCACCAGTGGTTCTTGTTCCAAAGAAGGATCGAACGACAAGGTTCTGTGTGGATTATAGGAGGTTAAATTCCATCACAGTCTTTGAGCCTATCCCATGCCCAGGATAGATGAGCTGTTAGATCAGCTGGCCGGTGCTTCCTACCTCACCATCATGGACCTGAGCAGGGGATATTGGCAGATCCCCCTGACAAAGGAAGCCCAGGAAAGGTCGGCCTTCATAACCCCTTTTGGGCTGTATGAATTTTTAGTCATGCCCTTCGGTATGAAAAATGCCCCTGCCACATTTCAGCGCCTGGTCAATCAGCTGCTTGAGGGATTTGATGGGTTTGCTGTTGCATATCTGGATGATATAGCCATTTTTAGCAATTCCTGGGAGGAGCACCTTACACATCTGTCCCAAGTCCTAGAGAGGCTCAAATCTGCAGGTCTGACCATTAAGCCAGGGAAGTGTCAGATAGCCATGGCCGAGGTACACTATTTGGGACACCGTGTGGGGGGTGGAATGCTAAGGCCTGACCAGGAAAAGACAGAGGCGATTACAGCCTGGCCCACTCCCAAAACTAAAAAACAGGTGATGTCCTTTCTAGGTACAGCTGGCTACTACAGGAAGTTTGTGCCAAACTACAGTGCCCTGGCCAAGCCCCTAACTGACCTCACCAAGAAAAAACTTCCCCAAATTGTCTCTTGGACCCCCCAATGTGAGCAGGCCCTTACCGCACTAAAGGCTGCCTTGGCCAGCTCACCTGTCCTCCAGGCTCCGGACTTCTCCCGTAGGTTCGTGGTCCAAACTGACGCCAGCACCTATGGACTAGGTGCGGTCCTCAGTCAGGTGAACCCAAAGGGGGAGGAGCACCCAGTTCTGTACCTGAGCAGGAAGCTCCTGCCAAGGGAGGTCTCCTATGCTACAATTGAGAAGGAGTGTTTGGCAATCGTGTGGGCCCTAAAGAAACTACAACCTTACCTATATGGGCGCAACTTTACGGTGGTCACCGACCATAACCCGCTCAGCTGGCTCAACAGAGTGGCTGGCGACAATGGTAAGCTACTCAGGTGGAGCCTGGTGCTGCAGCAATATGATTTTACTGTACAACATAAAAAGGGCATTGAACATGGTAATGCAGATGGTCTCTCTCGCCAGGGGAGTACGGAGGCGGGCTCAGGGGATGGCAGGTGAGCCAGTCCCCCACGCCCACTCCAAAAGGGGGAGGTGTTATGTAAAACATTGAAAATTAAATGTATTCTGATTTGTTCATTAAACCATTGCTTAAATTGTGAAGTCCAGAATTCCTGCAGCTTAGAATACCACCCCCCATCCTTCCCCTGTAGAGAATTTGAAGCATGGGCCTGCAGACCCTCATCCCAGCACTTTGACTGTTTAATTACTGAACTGTTTAGATACCATGGGTTTATTACGCTTTATGGCCCAGGATTGTATATGCAGCTGTCCTGGATACCTGATAAACTGTGACCCCTCCATAAAATACTCTTAATTGATCTGGCCCCAGCAGAAGCGCAGTCCGTGAGTGCCATCTAGTGACGCTAGTACGCATCACCCTCATCAGACAATCCTGTATACACCCACCTCCTAAAATAATTCCAGCCAGTAAGAGAGTAGGCAGTTATGAGAAAGGAGGAGAGAACCTGGACAGGGGTTTGGCCCTATAAGACATGAGGCCAGCCTCTAGTCTGTGTTCATAGCTGGGGGTCAATCCTGGATTGAGCTGTGTCCCATTTTCCATCCTTCCCCCGGGACCTGATCTGAAACATCTGTAAGTGTGAATTCTTCTCTTTCTCCCTTTTTATTTTAATAACTGAGTGATGTGTATGTCATTGTTATTGTTATCATATTTTGTTTATGTAAGCACTGAAAATCATTTTGAAATTAAAGTTATCAGTAATACGTTAATTCTTGTTGTCGCACGGATCCATTTCCTTGAAGGAGTGTATTTTTCTTTTGGTAGCTGAGTTGAGTATTTTTTATGTGTTTTTTTAGAATATCTGTTAGGAATCAGATTCCTTCCGGCTGATTCCTTTTTGGATTATTGAAGGAAGGTGGTGGCAGCGTGTATTTTTGGGGGGGCTGGAACTGTCTTGTGGTACGATTTATGCTTGATTCGCTACCTGAGTGAGAGGTGAGCGCAAGTGGATATAAATCTACCCCATTGCAGTGGTCCCCAGTCACGTGCTGGTGAGCGTGTACGTGACACTGCTGCTCAGCTACAGAGAAGGGAGGCTACATACAGCATATGAAAAGCACAAATTAGCACAGAGACCTCACAGGGAAATAAATAAAACCCAGACAAATATATATATATATATATATATATATATATATATATATATATATATATATATATATATATATATTACTAGAAAATCCATTTAATACCAATATCTAATGGTTTTGGATTGCATGTGTATTATTATAGAAAGTATAGAGTAGACATTCCTGTGTATGCATGTATTTGTTTCTCCCCCACAGTCATCTAGTGCACTTTAGCACAGGGTGTTACGTGCGGTTTAATTTGTGAGACACATTGCATCATTCAAATGGTATGTACTGAGCTTAGATTCAGGCTGAAACATAAAAAGGATTTCTTTTCAGTTTCCAGCTGGGCCTGGGTGATTTCACTGTGGGGCAGGACAATGAAAATTAAACAGTAAGTTCAGGGAAATTACGTTTAAATGCAAACTGCAGCTGACAAAGGATGGGAATCATTTACATTTAACTATGTAGATAGAGAAATTATGCAGAAACATTATGACATTGTTACGTTTATGCATTTTGCAAGGACCTACAATTGTAAAATGTAAATGTTAAAATTCTAGGCTTAAAGTGAGCCAAAATTTGAAGAACAATCCAAAAGTTATACATAAACTCGAAAAGTAAGGCTCTGGGAAAACCTGCATTCAGTAAAATGCAATATAATAAAAACTTAAAATGGTGTAATTGCACTTATGCCACTTATATGTCAACCAAATAATAAAAAGTTAGGGATCTTAAAATGAGACAACATATGTTTTTGTATTATTAAGTACCAAGCTAGGATGCATCCATAAGGGTATGGGTTCACGCTGCTGATGCAGCAGGTGGAAGAAACCGTGCCCACTTGTGGTGACCATTGTCTGCATGGTTGGTAAAACTGTGCTAATGTTGGCGAAATTGTTCAGTCACTGCATATACAGTGGGTGCAGCGTGGGACCATACTTTTTATGCATTTTTGCTGTGTTTTTCCACAATATTTTGTTTAAGTACTTGCATTTTAAGTGATTTTTTTTGTATACTTTTTCCCATAACAAAACTAATAGATCATGTGATTCTTTGTTTTTACTACATATCGCTCCAAAAATCCAGGAAACCTGTAGATATGAGATTACTTATCTAGCAATAAACTCAAGGTAGATTGTGTCTTCTACACCTCCCTGTTGCCCTCTGCTGGTCCACTATGCATTGTTACGTGACTTTTTTTTTCTTTAAACCACAGTAAACATTTTCGTACGACTGTAACAAGAATCTGCAGATTGTGCCTAGAGAAGAAAGCACTGTGCATACCTCCCAAGTGTCCCTATTTTGGAGGGACAGTCCCTAGTTTTAACCCAGATCCCTCTGCCCCTCTTAGCTCTTTACATGTCCCTATTTTTCATTTTGAAATAGATGTGCGCCAATAAACTTGCTATCTTGCTTTAAAAATAATCTAAAGTATGTTTCCTAACTTTGTTAGATAATGTCACGTACACACTCACCAGCAAGTGACTGGGGGCCACTGTAATGGGGTAGATTTATCTCCACTTGCGCTCACCTCTCAATCAGGTAGCAAATCAAGCATAAATTGCACCACAAGACAGTTCCAGCACCCCAAAGTTATCCGCTGCCACCACCTTCCTTCAATAATCAAAAAGGAATCAGCCAGAAGGACTCTGATTCCTAACAGATATTCTAAAAACTCGTAAAAAATGCTTACAGGGTCACCTCACTGCTCTCCAGCAGCTACAAAAGAAAATACACTCCTTCAAGGAAATGGATCCGTGTAGCATCAAGAATTCACATATTACTGGTAACTTTAATATTAAATGATTTACAGTGCTTACATAAACAAAATACACTAAAATGACTATGACATACAGAGCAATCAGTTATAAAATAAAAGGGAGGAAACTAGAAAGAATTCACACTTACAAATGTTTCAGCTTTCAGATCCCGGGGTAAGGATGGAAGATGGGACACAGCTCAATCCAGGATTGACCCCCAAGCTATGAACACAGATTTGAGTCTGGCCATGTGTTTTATAGGCCCAAAACTCTGTCCAGGTTTCCCCTCCTCTCTCATATTTGGCTACTCTTTTACTGGCTGAAAATATAATGAGGTGGGTGGACTCTTGTTGTCTTATGAGGGTTGTTGCTTACTATCCTCACGAGATGGCAATCACGGACTGTGCTTCTGCTGTGGACAGATCAATGACATCTGCACTGTTATGCCTAATGATTTTATTGTTGGGGGGTCATAGGTCATCAGGTATTCTGGACATCTTGCATATACAACTTTGGCAATAAACGAATAAAACCCATGTTATCTAAACATTTGAGTTAAGTAACAGTCAAAAGGCTTGGGTGAGAATCTGCAGACACAGGCTACAAATTCTATTCCCACAGGGGGGTGTGGAGACTCACACTCTAAGACATGGTTTAATGACAATCCAGAATACATTTAATTTTCAGTGTACTACATTACATATAAGAACTTAATATTTCATCCTTACATGCAATGCGATCCTGAAAGTGTCTATATTTCAATGATTTTTAGGAGAATATTTCAATAAAAATCTATTCAAGCATATAAAAAATAATCTTTTATACAGTGTCCCTCTTTGGCTGTCTAAAAACATTGGGATATATGTGTTGCGGGCGTGTTAAAAGCATGTCCTGGTGGGATGTAATGTGTTGGGGTGCAGTTGGAGGCGTTGCCTGATGTGTCCCTCTTTGCAGTCCTAAAAGTTGGGAGGTATACACTTTGGGCAACATGTCAGAAAAGTGGCGTTTCCATGCCAATTTTAGACACATTAAATCAGTGTAAAAGTCTGATCATTTCCAAAAACTGGCATCAGGTATACCTTGCATAGAAAACTTAATGCGCCTAGAAAGCAGAACCGTGTCAAAATAGGTGTATTGCGCAACTCGCGGCACATAGCATATCATTGGTGGTATATGTAATGCGCCTATCGACGAAAGTGCATAACATATGTAATGCGCCTCAATAGGCGCATTGAACGACGGGTGCGCACAGTGCACTATAATTAGGCGCATTACAAAGTGTCGTGCCCGGCATATAATGCGCCTAGTTTTGATGTACAACAGTTCATTTACAACAAGAATATGGCGTCAAAAGTGGTTTTGCCACAAAACAAATAAAAAACTGGCATGTTGGGACATGTTGCCCTAAGTTATCTAAGATCAACTCATAATCAGCTATTGAACATTATCTGTAAATGTAACAGTAATTTATAAAATGAAGCGTATTAACTAAACTTTCAGAACCAGGCAAGATTTGTCCTTCAGGACCCAAAGAACTCTTTTTTTTCTTTCCCATGTTCTGTCATAATATTAAAATTTTCTATTCAAAATTGCAGTGTAAGGCTACGCCCACATAGCAAGGACAAAATACTGGTCGGATTCTAATCAGAACTTGACCATTATTTCACACTTGGTTTTCCGTATTTTGTCCTTTTTTTTGTTTTACTTTTTTTCTATGCTTTTCGGATTTCGGGCGCACCATTCAATGGAACATTACTATAATCCGCTGATTTCCGGTGGATTAAAGAACATGTTCTGAGTTTTTTTCAAAACTGGCGGTTTTGAAATCTGACCTCAGAAAATCCGAGTTTTGTAGACTACAGCTCGGATTTTCCATAGATTCTAAATACTGAATCCCCTTAAAAATCCAACTATAATCCAGTTCCTTAAAGACATAGCCTAAGAGTTTTTAATACTGCCATTGCAGTTTTTTGAGCCACAGTGGATCCAGCAGGCAGTAGACATATAAGGTTAACACATCAGGTTTTTCCCACCAGTAAAATCTGATGTGGTATCCTTGCCAGAAATCCAATACCTGTGGCAGTTTCTGCTGAGTATATTTACTTTACAAATTGGAAACAGGTTAGTCCAATTTCAATGGGGCTAATCCGTATCACATGTGCTGGGGCAGAATCCGAGGAGGATCTGCTTCAAAGAATGGACATGTCCACTCTTTTTTTCCGCATCATGGATTTGAAATTCATGGTGTAGAAAACCCGAGCTGTAGCTCACAGTGTGAATGGGAA
Source organism: Phyllomedusa bahiana (assembly GCA_025379985.1). Lineage (NCBI taxonomy): Eukaryota > Metazoa > Chordata > Amphibia > Anura > Hylidae > Phyllomedusa > Phyllomedusa bahiana. The sequence continues at coordinate 42,103 of JAODAL010003773.1, forward strand.
TTATATTGCATGTGGATTTCAATGTTGAATTCCATGTCAAAATCCGTTGTGCGAACTTATTCTAAAGTCCTTACTTTACATTTCCCATTCCCTCTCAGACCACTGCTGGCTTTGAATCAAAAAACTTTCATGCATTTTTTGTAGCATTTTTGGCAAACATAGAGCGACATGTCAGAAAAGAAGCCGCTCCACGCCAGTTTTAGGGTGCATTAAATGAGTGTAAAGTGTGCCTGAATGAATGAACCTGTCAAAAATGTGGCGTGTGGTATACCTTGCATAATATAATTGATGCGCCTAATCTAGGTGCATAGTAAAATGTAGACGCATAGCATATCATTGCTAACATATTTGATGCGCCTACTTTAGGTGCATTCAAATGTGTCGTGCCTGGCGTATAATGCGCCTATTTTTGGTGTACTACAGTTCATTTATATAGAAATAGGGTATCAACAGTTTTTTGGCACAAAATACTCCAAAAAAAGGCGCAGACCTAATGGGACATGTCACCCATAGTGTGTATTGTTACATATATATTTTGATGGTTTTTTTCCCCATTTTTATTGACATCATTGTATAGAGATACAATAAACATTTTCAGACAGCAAATGATGTCGTTTTTCAAATTACTATATAAAAACATTTTGTACTTTCGCAATAGGCCACTTTTCAAAGATATACCGGATAAACTCGAGTATAAGCCGACCTGAATATAAGCCGAGGCACCTAATTTTACCAGAAAAAGCTGGGAAAACTTATTGACTCGAGTATACGCCTAGGGTGGAAAATGCAGCGGCTACTGGTAAATTTCAAAAATAAAAGTGGATACCAATAAAATTACATAGGCAGGTATAGGCAGTTATATGTCCCCCATAGCAGGTATAGGCAGGTATATGTCCCCTCAAGGCAGGTATATGTTCCCCCCATAGGCAGCTATAGGCAAGTATAGGCAGGTATATGTCCCCTATAGGCAGGTATAGACAGTTTAATGTCCCCCATAGGCAGGTATATGTCCCCCACTAGGCAGGTATAGGCAGGATTTATAAAAAAAAAAAAAAAAAAAAATACAAGTAGTCACCTCTCTCCCTCGCTGCTCCGAGGCGCTCCGTGTTTTTTTCAGACACAAGGGGCATGATGTCATCAAGCTGCGCAGGCAGCATGATGACATAGCACTCCGCCTGTGCTGGATACTCCGGAAGGCCGCATACAGCTGAAGAGATTGCTGAGGGCGCCCGGGCCATGGCGGCGCCTGGAGACGACAGCTGACACGAGCAAAAGGGTATGTTCAAACTGTGTATTACGGCGTGTACTGTACATTGTGGGTTTCAGGAGCTCTTACTCCCGAGCCATGGGGGGGGGCTGGCTGGGCGCATTAGGAATTGACATGTCACTTATCTCCCTGCGTGTACAATACGATCGTATTGTACGCGCGGGGGGGACAAGGCGTAATCCATAATTCCCTATGAGAGCTATGGATTACCGTAATTGCGGGGCGCATTTTGCTGCATATTAAGAGCAATACTTGGTGAAATGCGGCAAATTAAGCCATGTGAACATACCCTAAGTCGAGAAAGGCTTTTTTCAGCACAAAAAATGTATACGGTATATGGAGATATGAACCACACCACAGCTCTTGAGTGTGACAGTGTGGCCTGATGCAGCAATTAGGGCATATTTGAGTCTTCATAGAAAAAACAACAAAAAAAAAAAATAGTAACTACAAATACATTCATATTAAACCCCGCACTAACACGGCAGGCTGCCCCTGCCATATCCCCAGACACAGAAAACCTAATGATACTTGCCTCTGTCATCCTGAGACATAGAATATAATCAATTGGTTAAAGCGTCCCTCATTGTTGTATAATATATTAACAGACAGATGTACCCCACACCCAGGACTTCAAGCTGACACCTTCAGTTTCCCTAAACTACCTTTCAGGTCTTCTGTCAGATACCATTTGGTAGAATGAAAGTAAGCCATTAGTTTACTCATCTCAATTTCTGTGAAATTTTGCAGAATGAGATTTTCCATATTACAAATCACATGATCCATTACATGATTTGCAATGATTAAAAAAAAAAAACAAAAAACATGCGTTTATTGTACCAGTTTTTTGCAAAACTGCGATGTGTGAAGAAAGAGCAGTTTGACCTGCAGTATGTTTTTTCAACTTTTATTGGGCAACAAAACCACTACAGCCGCTGATTGGCTTACATCAAGGTTCTGCTTACATCAAGGTTTGGAGGTGAACAGCATTGAACATTGATGTAAGCAGAGGCACGTGACCGCTGTGGACGCTAATGGACGTTCCGTTCAGAAGTAGAAGAAAGTAAACAGAAGATCAGGGTCAGGCAGCGCTGGTTCGGAGGTGAGGAGGAAGGGCATTATAGTTTTTTTTATTAGGCACCAGCAGCTTAGTAATACATTAAAGGGTTTGTCTCATTACAACAATTAATCTTACCTCAGTCCTGTTTTCTTGGTTTCACTTTGAATTCAGGGGCGTGCTTACTGGCTTCTATTAGGCTGCAGTAGAAGCCAGGTCTGCAGCTATAGCAACAAGTGCTTGCAGCCTATCATGAGAGAATAAACAGGTCTGTAGCTATAGCGACCTGAGGAGCTGATGCAGCCCATACAAGAGGAGATATCTCAGAATAGGTAGGATATGGTTAATGAACATACATTGCAAAGTGACTTTTTTTTGCAAGATCTTTGACATAAAAAGCAATCCTTGTAGTGAGACAACCCCTTTAATGTATGAACCGGACAACCTGTCAGCTACTTTATGCAGACTGAAAGAAGAGTTTCATGAAATAGCTGCAGGTTACCCGGTCCCAACCATGTGGGTTTTACCCTAAAACACTGGTGCATGGAGAATTATCTCAAGCTGCTTCTCCCTATATCCGACCCAACTTCACCAGGTGTTGCTACTCTGAAATACCAAAACTTACATGGTTGGGACAGTGTAATTGCGAATATTCCATGCTGCCCGTCGTTTAAGCAGTATAAAGTAGCTGTCAGGTTCCATTTAAAGGGAATGTGTCATAAAAAAAATTAGTCATTGTTTAAGTCCCATTTTTAAGTTAAACAAATTTTTTATTAATTTTTGGTTGTTTTTTTTTTAAATTTTTTTATATCCCTTTCAATATGTTTTAATAATTCTAAAGTCTTGCAGTTTTCACTTTGGCCACAAGCCTTGTTTGCACTGCTTTAACAGCAGTCAGAGAGATGCTTTAAGGGCCGTTCACACGGCTTATTGCAGGGACGGATTGCAGCCGTATTGCACGCCGTTCTGCGCTGCAATACGGCTGGAATCCGTCCCAGCCATTACGTAATCCACAGTTCTCATAGAGAACTGTGGATTACGTCTCTCCTCCCCGCTCAGCAAATCCGCCGGGCGGGGAGAGAGTGACATGCACATTATCCCGGCGGGATACGCGCCGTGGATAATGCATGTCTATGGGGCCGGGGAGCTGCGCCCCCGCCCCTTATTCATGCCGTAATTACGGGCGAAATCCGTCCCGCAATTACGTCTTGAATAAGCCGTGTGAACCGGCCCTTACAGTAGCTTCACAGGAGACTTAAGACTGACTCAGTCCCATTCACCTCTATAGGAGAGTTTTCTAGTCATGCTCTGTGACCTGGGAAGAAGTCACTCTGCAGGGAGGTGAAAGGGTCAACTGTGACTATCTCCTATTGTAACTGGTGGATCCTATGTTATTTATTCACACTGGTGTCTCCTCAGTTTGACCCTCTTTGTGCTGATAATGAGCAGACAACTGAGAATCTTTCCGTACAGAACAGGAAGTGTCAGACTGTTGTTAGGCTTAGTGGCCAAAGTGAAAACTGCAGGACTTAAGAATTATTAAAAAATATTGAAAGTGATATGGAAAATTAAAAAAAAAAGAACCAAAAATTCTTAAAACATGTGTTGAACATAAAAATGTGAGTTAAACAATAAGTCATTTTTGATGACACACTCCCTTTACAGGAACCCTGCCATACAAAATGCTTTTCTGAGCTTTGCCATTAGAGTAGGAACATGGCTATGATTGGATGTGAAGGTTAGATTTATCTAAATGTATAAGTACGTTTGCTCTGCCTACTTTTGGATCAATTTCAAGAAGCACAAATAATTACTATCCATTTTAAAAAAAGGAAAAATGTAGGATGCCTCTATTTATCTATTTATTAAAAAAGGGATCTGTCTCAAAATGGGCACAGCCATAGGATGAATCTGGACACAATTATTTACAGTACTCAAAGCTGTGTGACCTCTTCTAATTGAAGGAGCCTCCACCCTTTTGCACTGTCTGGAACAGCCGGGCACTCTGCCAACATGGCTTGGCTGTGGTATAGCCGAGATTTTGCTTGTTCCATTTTATATTTTTAAAAGGCGTAACCTTTTCTTACGAGAGTCTGAGACAGAAGACCAGTCAGAGGAAGATCAACAGCCAGTCACATTACTGACATCATCCAGCAATATAACATCTGAAAAGATGTGAACTGAGGGGTAGGGCCAGAAAAATGCGTAGTGTATTCTCAAGTGTGAGATTATTATTAGGTCAATATATTGCACCAAAGAGTTAGACTTTTATTGCAAAATATGGCTTCCAAACCCAATTTCAGATTTACTACATGTAACCTCTGTGTCACATTTTGGGTCATGTATGAATGTGTCACAAAGAGCGGGCAAGGCTTCAAACTCTGACTCATTTAACATTTTCATAAAATCTTCTACTTAGAAAGACAAAGGCAATTCTCTCCTGGCATTACTGTAAAAAGACTTCAGGTAGTAGTTGCTTTGTGGCGTTACTTTTTTGGGAGCAGAATTGCTAAAACAATGTAAATGGTGGGTTACCTGTCAGTGGGTGGAAGTTGCAGTTGAATTGCTGACAAGTTGGTGAGCTGAATATCGCAACATTAGTTCCTGTACTGCTGAGATGACTTACCTTGCTAACGTATGGGGACTTACTGCTGGCAACGACAGTGTTCCCAGGCCGAAGCCAAACCCTTAGGCTATGTTCACACGGCATAATTGCAGGGTGTAATTATGCCCCGCAAGTACGCCGTCTGCTCGGAAGCTCCTGCGGGGGCGCCGGCAGCCCGCCAGCCCCATAGACATTCATTACTAGCGGCACGTATTTGCTGCTAGTAATTGACATGTCACTTATCTCCACCCGTGGCATATTGTCCGAGCGGGGAGAGGAGGCGTAATCCATAGTTCTCTTTGAGAGCTGTGGATTACCGTAATGACTGGGACGTATCTTGCCCCGTATTAAGCGCAGTACAGCGCGAAATACAGGGCAAGATACGTCCCAATGTCAGCTGTGTCAACATAGCCTAAGACGGGGCCCCTAATATAATAACCATGGAACAAAATATGGTGAATGGTCAGTCACCAGAGTGGCTGGAGAAGAGCCTCCTAGTGTTACTAGTGATGAGCAGTGAGAACAAACACAGAAGCAAAGAAAACATTTTTTTTTATTTTTATGGGGGGGATCAAAGGTTCCATCAGATCAGTACTGGTAGTAACTCTGTCAGGGGTCCTGTCCAATTTTTTTTTTTAAAAAGGGGCCTGTTAATATGGTGTAAAATAGGAACTGGTAATGGGCGGAAGACCCAGATGTTTAAAGGGGTTGTCTCACTACAAAGATTAGCTTTCAACATGTAGGGAACAGTGAATGAAGATGTTTTCCAAATATATTGCTTTAATTATTTTTCTTTGTTGAGGAGATGAAAGGGATTTTATCAACTTTGCAGGTTTCTTCAGGTTACCAACCTGCTCTGCCCTGGTCTCCTCTGCTGTTTGTGTTACAGCAAACAGAACTGCTGGCAGCTTGACAGCTTGAGTATTATCTGATCTCACAAACAAAGGAGACTAATTACTTTTGTTTACTTTAGCTCTGGAGCTCTCTGGACTTTTACATAAGAGCAGGAGATGTTTATTTAGAGTAATTAGCAGACTTTTCAATACTGGAGCTGATATTCTAATCACCCACAGCCTGAACAGGAAGAGACAGGAATGAAATCTGCTTCTAGCTGGCTCCGTGAAACAGCGTTCTGAGACAACCTCCTTAAGCTGTATGGGGCCCTAAAACTACTTATGGTAATTGAATGCTATGCTGCAATACTTTAAAATTTTTTGTTCATTTATATAAGCAATTATTTCTTTATTTTATTCATATACAGTGGGTTGCAAAAGTATTTATACCTCTTGAACTGTTCCTCATTTTTAAACATTAGAGCAACAAACTTAAATGCATTTTATTGATATTTTAGGTGATAGGGCAACACAAAGTAGCAAGTATGTGTGAAGTGTAAAGAAATGATACATGCTTATCCAAATTTTTACAAATTAAAAACTGAAAAGTGTTGTGTGCTTATATATTCAGCCCACTGAAGTCAATATTTTGTAGGACCACTTCTAGCCAAAAATAGCTGTAGCTCAGTTCCATTGGTTGACGAATGTTTATGGACAGCAATTTTCAAGTCCTGCCACAAATCCTCAATGGGATTTAGGTTTGGACTTTGACTGGGTCATTTTAACAATTGACATATAATTATGCTTTGATTTAAATCATTCCATTGTAGCTTTGGCTGGATGTTTAGGGTCATTGTTCTGCAAGAAGGTGAACCTACACCCCAGCCTTAAAGGGGTTTTGCCACGATCTCATTTCATACCTCTTGTGTCCAGCTCTTCAGCTCTGTGTGCTCAAAAGGGGGCGTGTGTGATTTGTTTGACTTGCATATCATGTGACCCAGTAGGATGACATCACCAGGCTTTTCCTCTCTCTAGTCAAAGAAAGGTCTGTTTATATAAAGCATTGTGAGTAGCTTAGAGGTAAAATTTTTGTTCACAACAGAAGGGTCCTAGGTTCAAATCCCTGCAGGAACTAAAGCTGTGTTTTTTTTTTCTGTTTATCAATGCACAGGTTTCTTTTTTATTTATTTGCACTGTTTGACTAATTACTATGGAGCACAGAGGACGGGAGTAGAATGACAGCACCTGGGCTTTGAAGACTCAGTAGCTGCCTGAGAGGAGAGGTGATGTCTGAGTATGTGAGACCAGGAGTGAGATGCTCACAGCCCTGGTCGCAGCCCCTGGAGACGAGCTGTAAACAATGGATCACTAAAGAAGCAGCTAAAACAAAATCGGTGCAGAATTTTTAATAATAATGAATGGTGAAAATGTTTGTTATTTCATTTGAATGCTTACCACGTCAATTTTACTTCATGGCAAAACCCCTTTAAGTATTCTGCAGCGCTAACAGGTTTTCCTCCAGGTTTGCCTTGTATTTAGCTCCATCCATCTTCCAGTCAACTCTGAACAGCTCCCCAGTCCCTGCTGAAGCAAAGCCTCCCCACAGAACGATGCTGCCACCACCATGCTCCACCGTGGGGATGATATGTTCAGGGTGATGAGCAGTGTTGGCTTTCCTCAACACATAGCATTTGGCATTTAGGACAAAAAGTTAAATTTTGGTTTAATATGATCCAAGCACCTTCTTCCAGGTGTTTGCTGTGTCCGCTACATAGGTTTTTGCAAACTGCAGGACTTTTTATGGTTGGCTTTCAAAAAGGGCTTTCTTCTTGCCACTCTTCCATAAAGGTTAGCAGTTGTGCTATACTCCTTCCATTTATGAATATTGGATTGAACAGTGCTCCGTGAGATGTTCAGAGCTTGGGCTATTTTTTTAAAACCTAATCCTGCAATACATTTTACCACAACTTAATCCCTGAACTATCTGGTATATCCTCGATTTTCATGATGATTTTTGCTCACTAATGTTCTTTTAGAAGTCACAGAACAAAAGGGGGCATGAAAAATGTAAAAAAAATCAAGAAATGACACTTACCCTAATAAACCCTAAGTGTCACTTCAGAGGAGGTGCAGTGGGCCCTGACTGCCACCCAGCCCACTGTCCCTGCCTACTTGGCATGCTGCCCTAGATGGCAGACCCCAACTGGACAACAGCCCCTATGCTGCTAAGTGCAGGGCCGTCAGGGCAAAACACAGAGTCAATCAGTCCGGGTCGGCAACGATGCGGTAACGGATAAGCCAAGAAATGTAAGCCAAGTGGAAGGTCAGACACAAGCCGGAGTCCAAACACGGTCAGGAGCGCAGTACAAAATCAGAGGCAAAAGCTAGGTCAGAAACCAGCCGAGGTCAGAAACACAGGAAGACAACTATAACAAGACTACAGGGAAACAACAAGGGAACACCTTTGACAGGCAAAGCCTGGAGGAACTGAGGAGGTTTAAAAGGTCTGCCCAGACACTGCCCCCAGAGCTGATTGGTGGGGCATCCAGGCCCTCCTTTTGGTCCTGCGAGACACACCCTCAGTTGGGAGAGGTTTCAGAGCTGTCACTCCTGGCTCAGGAGCAGCACCTCTCCCAGGGTGTGGTACGAGACCAGACCTATTAACCCTGGCAGGTCGTTGCATTAAACGGGTGGAAGGCTGCCCAGATGAACGTATCCTGACACTAAGAAAGAGAAAACCCTGCCTAAAGTGGAGCTTACGCCCCGAAAAAGGCGACTCCACATACTTTCCCTACAAAAGAAAAAAAACACAAAATATGACAGTGTAGAGATGTGACAAAAGTGGAAAATATTAGTTGGTATATGTTTCCACTTAGGAGACCACCTATTCTATGCCCACCACAAAATAACCATTGTCCAGAAAAATCAAAGCTGGTAAGTTTCCAAATTTCCACTTATAAATACCAAAATGGAGATCAAAAATTACTCTTTTTAAAAAAAAAAAAATAAAAAAAAACCAAACAACTCCAATGCCTTTTCCCCACATTTGTGCAGGTTCATCAGGAAGGAAAAAAGACCAAATGGAAATGGTACCAATGTGGAAAAACATTAATAAATACCCCAGAAGGTATATACCGTAGGCTTAAGATGAAAACAGGCCACCAATGTGGAGAAAAATCGCAACATGATATCAAAAGATAATATACGTATACTGATATCCCCATAACAATTAAAAAACACCAGCAAGGTTGCTATATCTTGATATAATGACTCATTGAGTATCCACTAATGTATAATAATATGCCAGGTACTCACGGATCTCCAACTGTATGTAGGCAATGTAGGATAAATTATATACAGTATGCTCACGGCCAGCAGAGTGGTCAATAATATTTGACATATACTAAAGATGGCACCAGCAGCATGACCAATGGCAGGCCTGCATAATTGTGGGGGAAATGCTTTGGAGTTTTTTTTTGAAAAGAGTAATTTTTTATCTCCATTTTGGTATGGTCACATGCTGTATTTGCTTAAACACCTTTGCGCTTGCCAGTGCATACTTTTAAAGGACAGATGCTGTGCAATGGCCCGAGGCAGTTTTCTTGGCGCATATATGCTGCAAATAATTGACAGAAATTCTTTTACATGGTATGGCATATGGTACGCACCAAAAAATTTGATTCCAAAATGATTGTTGTCTGAATGAAGACAATGATGTTATATCGAGCAATGTTAAAAGTGTATTTTGACACATATTTCAGTGCAAAATACATGCTGAAATACATGCCAAAATATGCCATGTGAACATACCCAAAACTGGTACATAGCATGTACTCCACCTTTTTTGAACCAATTTGAGCCTGCTGCATTTCCCTAAGTGATTTTTACCCATTGTCTTTTTTGTCTTAGGGTGAGTTCACATTGTGTCTTCAAAGTGTATAGCAGTCTGTACTGTGCACACTGCTATATGCCTGGCCAGCGCGTACTTCTAAAATACTCTGTGCTGACACCCATTGACTTTCACTTATGTGCCGGGAAGAAGTGACATGTCACTTCTTTTTCCCAGCGTGCAATACGCATCGGGGTAAATGGCAGGTACTCATAGCACTTAATGAGAGCTATGAATTACTATACTTGCAGGCTGTACTTTGTGCGTATTGCAGCGCAATTACGCACAGAAATACGGCCCAAAAACGCAGTGTGAACACACCCTTAGGCTATGATTACATCTGTGCTGAAGGCTCTGTTATTACTTGCGTTGCAGAATCAGAATTGATGGTAAAAAAAAAAAAGCAATGGGAAAAGTAGTGATTGACACAATAATAGAAACAAATATAAGTCGATGGGTTACCATCAGCACCAGTGGTGTCCTTAGAAACCAGTGACATTGTTCAACAAAGCTGACAACACATGGAACGTACAAACATAGGGAAAGGTAAGTGCAAACAAAACCTTATTCTCCACTCTCCAACACTCTTAGGCCTCGTTCACACGGCTTATTTCAGAACGTATTTACAACGGATTTCCGATGTAAATACGTTCTGAAATCAGTTGAAAATCAGTTGCACATAAGTGCCACTTAAAGTGTGGCACTATTTGTAACTGATTTCCCGACGGATTCACCATCTACAATCATTGTAGGTGGTGAATCCGTCCGGAAATAATTGACATGTCAATTGTTTTTCCGTCCGGATTGCCGTCGTCAATCCGCGGCGGCAATCCGGACGGAATTTTGCGTCGTGTGAACGACGAGCCGTATTTTCTATTGAAATCAATAGAAAATAGGCTGTGACTTATTTCGGACGGATTTGCCGACGGATTGACGATCGTCAATCCGTCGGCAAATCCGTCCGAAATAAGCCGTGTGAACGAGGCCTTACGCTAGAACAATTCACCAGTGCAGCAGATGTTCTTATGTTCACTATCATCCCATGTTTAGAGTTTGCGAGATCAAGTTGTTTACCCATTATGCCAAGACTGAACCATCTTGTTGCTGTTTTTTTTCTTTTTTGGGGGTGGGAGACTTGTTTTTATGGTGCTCACTGTGGGGTATAAATTACGTTATCTTTATTCTTTGCGACACTACTACTACCAAATTTACAGTGGGTGGAATAAGTATAGAGCACGTCACCAAGTTTCTAAGTAAATATATTTCAAAAGGGGCTATTCACACCAGGTGTCAGTAACAACCCATAAAATCCACCATCCAGGTGAATAAGTCAATCCATAGATGTCCATGAATAAAGTTCCGTGTAATAATGAGAAATGATGCAGAGAAAAAGTATCGAACACACTTACTGAAATGTATTTAATACTTCGTACAAAAACCTTTGCTGGTGATGACAAGACGCCTCCTGTATGGAGAAACCAGTCGCATGCATTGCTCAGGTGGGATTTTGGCTCATTCTTCCACACAAACTCTCTTCACATCCTGAAGGTTGTGTGGGCTCCTTCTATGAACTCTGAGCTTTAGTTCCTTCCATAGTTTTCTATTAGATTCAGCTCAGGGGATTGGCTGGACCATTCTAGCAGCTTTATTTTATTTCTCTGAAACCAATTGAGAGTTTTCTTGGCTGTTTGGAATCATTGTCTTGCTGAAATGTCCATCCACGTTCCATCTTCCTGGTAGCAGATTTTTATCAAAAATGTCTCAGTACATTTGTCCTTTCATCCCACCTCTAATTAGATGAAGTTTACCAGTGCCATATGCTGAAAAACAGCCCCACACCATGATGTTCCCACCTACAACCTTCACTGTTACTATGGTATTTTTGGGGTGATATGCAGCCTCTAAACATGGTCTGTATTATGGCATCCAAAGAGTTCAATTCTGGTCTCATCTGACCAGACTCTGGCCCACATGTATGAAAACTGTCTAGGTCTAAAATTTACTTTGTTGCCCATAGCAACCAATCAGAGTTCCCCTCCCATTTCTCTAGAGCACTATATGAAATGAAACGGGCGCTCTGATTGGTTGCTATGGGCAACAAAGTGAGCTTTAGACCTAGACAGTTTTCATACATATGGCCCTATATTCTCCTAGCATTTCACAGATTTGTCTAAATGCTGTTGAGCAAACATTAACCCCTTAAGCCGAACACCTGAAAAGTAGTTAATGACCAGAACATTTTTTTTTTAGTTTTTGCCTCCTTCGTTTCAACAGTTGTAACTTTTTTATTTTTTCAATGACACAGTTGTATGAGGCCTCGTTTTATTCGAGACAAGTTGTACTTCATGGGGGAATAGTTTAAGTTCACTTATAAATAATTACAGTATTTTTTATTTTTTTTACACCATTCTCATTTCACACTTAATAACTTGTTAGATTAATTCTACAGGTTATTACGGTCGTGTGGATAACTAATATGTGTAGGTTTTTTTGTGCGTGTAATTTATGCACAATTATTATTTATTAAATATTTTTATTTTTTTTTACACTTTTTATGTTTTTTTTTTTACTCCCATGAAGGGAGAACTGTTTTACATTTTTTAAATTTTTTTTACACTTAGTAATGTATTAGCATATTCATATATGCTAATACATTCTAATCTGTGTCAGTTTGACACAGGCAGTGATTAGGACAGCACCCAGTGTGTCCTGGTCACTGGCTTAGTACACAGACCGCTCTGGGGCCACTCTAGGTCCCCAGGGCTGACTGTGCAGCCGTTCCCCAGGCTCTGTCGGGTGACCGGGTGTCCCTCGACAGAGCAGGGGAACCCTTTGATTGCGCTGCGGTAACGCACCGCCGCAATCAAAGGGTTAAAGCACCGGGTTGCGGAGGTTTCCGCTGCTACCTGGTGCTCGCAGGAGATGCTCTGGGATCGGGGCTGTGTTGTACAGCCCCGATCCTAGCACAATTGCGGCGCCAGGCGCCGCAAACCCCGTTGTCTGCAGCGACGTCGCAGATGAAAGACCCGCAACCCCGTTGTCTGCAGCGACGTCGCAGATGAAAGACCCGCACCAGCCGACGTCTACAGTCGGCGGGCGGTCATTAAGGGGTTAAACACGCTTGAACATGCTTTTTGTTCAGCAATGGGGTCTAGCGTGGTGAGCGTGCGTACAGGCCATGAAGGTTGAGCGCTTCACTTATTGTTTTCTTTGAACCTGCTGAGTCCAGGTCTTTCTGTAGCTCTCCACAGGAGGCCCTTGGATCTTCGACAACTCTTCTGATCATTCTTTTCACTTCTCTGTCTGAAATCTTGCAAAGTGCACCTGGTTGTGGCTGGGTCATGGTGAAATTATGTTCTTTCCACTTCCGGATTATGGCCCCAACATTTCTCACTGGAAGCTTTAGTAGTTTAGAAATTCTTTTGTAACCAATGCAATCAGTATGTTTTGTAACAATAAGGTTGAAAGGTCTTGAGACAGCACGCTGGTTTTACCCATCATGAGATGTTTCATGTATGGTAATGAGACACCTTTTTATAGGCCATCAGTTGAACCAGCTGATATTATTTATCACTAAGTGGCAGGAATGTTTTGTAACTACTGATAGATTTCAGCTGGTGTCATGACTTTTTATGGCTTTTTTTCACCTTTCTTTCTTTATGTGTTCAATACTTTTTCCCTGTGTGATTTCTCATTATTACACATTAGTTATGGACATCTATAGTTTGCCTATGTGGATTGGATGAGTTGTCTCCCACATCTGGTGAGAATTTCATGCCAATAGAACATTCATAAATATATGTACTTAGAAAATTGGTGACATGTTCAATACTTATTTCAGATAAACTACATGTGAGTTTGGATATGTCATGTGTGACAGTTACTTCACATGATCCCTTGCGACAACAGCAGATAATTCTGTCTGAGCTGCCACTATGGGTAAATACAGTGTTTTACAAATAAAGTGGCATTTACATGGCAGTTTTAGGCCCATTAAATAAGTGTAAAGTGTGCCAGAAAATCCTTTCCTCTCCTATCTGGCGTCAGGTATACCTTGCGTAGTAAACTTAATGTGCCTAAAAAGGCGCATTGCGCAAATCGCGGCACATAGCATATCATCGGTGGTCTATGTAAAACGCCTCAATATGTGCCTCCGGCGCATTGCGTTATGGAAGCGCACAGCATATCATTTTTAGGTGCATTACAATGTGTTGTACCCGGCCTATAATGCGCCTAATTTTGGTGTATGACAGTTCATTTACATCAAGAATATGGTGTCAAAAGTGGTTTTGGCACAAAATAGACCAGAAAACTGGCGTTGGCGTGTTAGGAAATGTCGCCCAAAATGTTCGCTACAATCAACTCAAGTCAGAAGAGTCACAGGAAGTTTTAGTAATGCTGAAGAAAAGTTTAAAGGACTGTTCCCACCATAGACGTTAATGGCATATCGATAGGATATCCCAGTCTGATCTCAGGATTGGGCCCCCAAAAAGTTGGGGGAACCCGGATGAAGAAACCATTTTTCTTTTGGGGGCTAAAACTCTCCATTCTATTCTACCGTATGAGAGTTCGTAATATAGCAGAACACACTGCTTACTTGTCCTCAGAACTGCCATAGAACAGAATTTAGGGCCACATGTATGAAAACTGTCTGGTCAAAAAATTTTCCTTTGTTCCCATAAAAAACTAATCGAGTACACCCTTTCATTTCTTTCGGTGCTTTTGGAAAAAAATTAGGGGGGCGCTCTGATTTTTTTCTTGGGAAACAAAGAGAGTTTTAGACCTAGACAGTTTTTTTTACATTTTCCCCCCTTTAGGTTGTGACAAAGGAGACCCAGCTCCCCTTTTTTGAGACAACACTTTTGTGGGCCTATTTCGGAGTTAGATGCGGTTCCCAGAGGTGGGAATTGCAACTATCAGACTATTGATATGCCATCAAAGTATATGGTGCGAACACCCCTTTAAGTCCTACCCCAAAAAATTTTTATAGGGCTACAGCAGGGGGGGCCGTTTTAGAAACAGCCCAAAAAAATGTGTTATTCTAATTATAGGGCAAAACCACAACAAGTGATTCAGCTGTTCTTTTTTTTTTGTTTTTTTGTTTTTTCAAACGCTTTATTTAAATAAAGAAAAATTCGGGACAAAACGGGAAAAAGACTTGGAAGGCCCTAAACCATAAAATAAGGGGTACAAAGTAATATTATGCAAGATATACATAAAAGAAAGGGATACATCATGTTTGGGGCAAAGAAAGCGATATAAACAAAAAATCCTCATAATTTAAAGGAAAACATTGTGTCTAAAATACAAAAAAAAAAAACCCAAAAAAGGGTATTTTTTAATGGGCCCCCTGTGAAAATTCAATACTGACTCAAAAAAATATTCAAAAAGGAGGAGGAGAAAAAAGTAAAAGCAAAAAAAAAAGGGGGAAAAAAAGGGGGGAAAAATGTTGGGGGCCGGAATTTACAAATTTAGTGGGGGAAACCCCCAGGTCCAAAGCAAAACCACCAAAAGGTTTGGTTAACTCAAAAATAAAAAAAGACGGGGGAGGATTGGAAAAAATTCCCGGGGTGTCCGGGTTTTCAGCCATTGCCGTTTTTGCCCTGTAGAGGTCGCCAAGATTTCCCCTCCATATAAACAAATGTGATTTTCCCTTTTCCCCAAAACCATCCACTCCCGTATATGGGCGGGTCGAGGTTTCCCCAAGTGGGGGGGAAATTTGACCGTTTTGGGCTGCCTGAAAAAAGAGGGGCGAAAACAATGACCCTTTTGTAAGTGGTTTGGGAAATATCAGACATAAAAAGAAGGGTCTTCCGGGGGCTCCTGGGGAAACTGGGGGCCCCAAAAACCCTTTTCCTCTAATGTAAAAAACCCGTACCCCCAAAACCCCCTGTGGGGGCCTGGAAAACCCCACCGGGACATGAAACCATACCCCCCCATGCCCCGCCCCACAACGCCAGCAAAGGGTCCGGCACTGACGGGAAACCATTGGTGAATCAGAACAGGCACCCTTTTACCACCTAGAAAAAAATTTTGGGAGCTCGTTTTTGGGCTTTTGGAAGAAAAAGGGGGGGATCTGTGGGTAAGGGTAAAGCCCCCGGTCCAAATTAAATCAGGGGGCAAAAAAGGATTTCCCCAGTTCCTTTCTCCCAAGCCCACATAAGGGGGGAGATGTCAAATGGGGGGGCAGAAAAATCTTTTGTAAATAATGGGAAAAAGCGTGTTGGGGGGGGTACGAATAGAAAAAAAACTGCTCAAAGGGGGGGAGGGGTCTTGTAAAATTTTTCCACTATGTCCTTTAAAAGGAAAAAAATGTCGGAATGAGCATTTTAAAAAAAAGGGGGAGGGCGGGTTGTGGGGACCCCCCCGGGGGGAAAAGGGAAGCGGCGGGAAAATTTGGGGAACCGAAAAAATTTTATATAATCGCAGGGGGTTTACATTTAAAACCCCCCAAAAAGAAAAAGGTTTCCCCCGGCCTGGGGGAACGGGGGTTTTAATCGTAAAGGAAGAAAAGGCCCAATCGGTAAATGGGGTTTAATAAAAAAGCTTTTAAGTAAACAATTGTTTTAAAGAGGGGTGATTGTAGAAAAAGGGACGAAGGTTTTTTTAAATTCCCCTAAAGAAAAAAGTCCAGACCGGGGGAGGGACCCAAACGGGAGGGCACACTGCCCCCGCCGCGGGGCCCCCCCCAATTTGCTGCTTCCCAGCACCCCAAGGTCAAAAACCCTAAAATATGCGGCTGCCAAAATAGTATTTTTTACAGTCCGGGGGGCCCGACCTCCAGTACCTTTATGTCTGGTTAAAAAATTTAAAAAGCAAGCCTCGGGGGGCCCGGGGGCCCAAAGAAAAAGGGGCCGTAAAGAGGGTTAAAACCCTTGGGGCCGAAGGATTTAGGGATGTGTACTGGGATGGTCTAAATTTAAAAAAGAAAAAGGGGGAGTAGGGGTCATTTTAAAAAAATTTTAAAAATTTTTTCCCAAAAACCAAAAAAATTCCCTCCTGCCCAGCCCCCCAAGATCAAAAAAATTTTTCCCCCGAAAATAGGGGCTAAAAAAGGGGTAAGAGCTTTAAAGGGGTCCCGGGAATTTTGAAAACCTAAGTGGGGCGAGGCCTCCCTGTGGAAGGCAAAGGGGAAAGGGAAGATTTGAGCAGTCTAGTGCCAGTGGGAAAGATTTACCCCCAAAGGGGCCTCGGACTTAGAGATTTTAAAACTTTAAATTTGACCGGGGCCCAAATCGTCCAATTTGGGACATCAGGGGCCGGGCTTTCGAGGTAAAAGGGGGTCGTTATGTAGCCCAAAATAAAGGGCAAAGGGCAAGAAACTTTTTACTCCCACCCCCCAAAATTCGTCACTCCCCGGGATGTGGAAAGGGAAAGAATGCGGGCCTTTAATTTTTTTCCCCCACCCCAAAGGGAACATACAATAGGGGAAAGAAAGGGACATCCTGCCGAGTACCTTTAAGGGAAAGGTAAAGGGGTGGATAACAAAACCTTTAAATTTTTAAAAGTTGGGCCAAAGGGAGGTTTTTTCGGGCCATACCTTGGAAAAAAAAGGGAGGGCCCCCAACCCCCAGGCGCCGAAGAGGGGCCAGCATTTGGAAAAACCAAAGGGAAAATTCTGTAAAAATCCCTTTATGGGAGTTAGGGATAGGCCCAACAAGGGGACCCGGTGCCAAAGGGAGCTGGTGCTTAATTCCAGCTTTTTCAGAGTGTTGTCACGGGCCCCCCCTTTCCCCGGGAAAAAACCCCACCGGGTTGGGAGGGTATAAGGTCAGGAAAATGGGTTGGGAAAACGGGTTAGCTACAATTTAGCATTATTTTTAGTTTAAACATTCAAAATAAAAATTGGGACGAAAAGCTGCCACGGGGAGGAGGGGTCCTTCCCCGGTTTAGGGATTACCGCGCCCTTGGGCTAATGTAGTTTGGGGGCCCAAAAAAAGGATTTTCGAAAAAATAGAGTTAAAACTGCCAATAAGCTGGGGGAGAGAAAAACCCTGAAAGATCTTGAAAAAATTTATTCGTAAAATCCACCCGGCCCAAGGCTCCCCCCCCCCGGGAAAGGGGGTTTTTTTTTAACCACAGTAATTTTCCTGCAGGTAAAGGGAACTTCTAAGCCCAAAAGAGAGTTTCCCGACAGACGAGGGGTATATCTTGGTCAGTTAGTCCTCGGGGGAGGGGGGGGGGGGGAATTTGAAGATTTTTAAAGCCCCCGGAGAAAAAAGGAATGGAAAACATTTTAATTTCTGGGGTTTGTGTACCAAAGGGCCCTTCTGGCTTTTTTTTTAATCAGGGATGGGGACCTCGAATCTTTTTTGGCGAAGTGACATGAAAACAAAAACGCCCCGTCATCCCCCAAATACTTGAAAAAACTGCTGGGGCCATTTTGCAGAAAACGCCGCCATAAAGGGGTTCCAGGGGGGCGTTTTACCTTAATCCGCTACAAAAAGATCAGCCGGGGAACCACTGGGGACAGAGCTTGTTTTAGGGTTTGTCCAAGATTCTCCCCCCTCTGAAAGGTGTTTTTGAGTTTGGGGGGCCCTGTCTCTTTTTTAATCTCGCTCCGGGGCTGATCAGGGTACCTCTGAGCCCATTTAAGCGCTTCCCATTGTACACGGGGGGAAGGTATAATGAGAATGATTTTTTTTGGGAAGTGTTCAAATGGCGGTTTTTAAGATCAGCCCCCACTTTACAGTGTCTGGGAGTAAAGACTAATTAAAGTCGCCGGGGACCAGCAGGGTTTTTTGGGAGAAAGAGGGAACAGGGGAATTTACAATAGCCCCGGGAATGATCTGCCCCAGATTATTTTTTCCCTATCCAGGGGGAGGAAACCAGGGAAAGGGGAGCTGGGGGAGATCAATGGGGAGTAATTTCGACTGTAGGAAATTATGGGGATTTTCGAATAAAAGGGTAGTCTCTTTCCGGGGTCCCTGTAAAAGCCGGCATCGCATAGCGGGAACATATTGAGGGGTTTTTCCTGATTTTGTTTAAATGGGCCCGTTTCAAAAGGGGCTGATTTCCCTGTGGATTATCAAGTTTTGGGGTCGGGGTCAAATTAAAGTACCCCCCCCAACACCATCTTACCCTTCACCAAGGGGGACAGAACCTCAACCCAATCGCTGAAAAAAAAAAAAACCCTGTCCCTGATTAGGGGGATAAAAATTTAAAAAAGGGAACGTATGGGCCCCCGATCATGGCGAAAAGGATAACGTAAACCCGGTCAAGGGGTTCAAAACCCGGCCCAAACTGGGAAACCCGGGCGCTTAAAGAACTATGTATGGCAATTTGGGCCCCTCCCCCGGATTGGACTCAAAGGTTTTTTGGCCAAAACCATGTGGGATAGTATTTGTTACGAAGGAAAAGGAGGGGGAACCTTTAAAAGGGGGTTTTGGAAAAAAAACAAATTTTAACCTTCTGTTGTGAAAAAGGGGACAACACCTGGGGGCCCTCGTTTCGGGGGGTTAAGTCCCTTGCAATTGGGGGTGGGGGGGGGGGTACCGGGGGGAGGGGGGCAACCTTCCAAAAAAAGTGGAGTCCGCCCACCCGTAGGGGGAAGAAGAAAGAAAAAAAAAAAAAAAGGGGGGGGAGGAAAGGGGGGAAAGGGAGGGGTTTAGAAAAAACCTAAAGCAGGTAAAAATAACCTGCAGCAGGAACTAAAAAGAGACTGTAGAAAAGTCGAAAAGTCCCCCGCTCACAAAGAAAAACCTCCTTTTCGGGACTAGAAAATACTGGGGGGGATAAGGAAGAAAAAAAAAAAAAAAGGGGGGATAAGAAATCCTATTTCACAGTTTTGGGTCCATGTCTCTGGGGAAATCAGATTAGAAGGAAAAAAAGAAAGGAAAGGGTGGCAAGAGGGAAAGGGATCCCCAAAAAAGGGGGGGGGAAAGATAAGATGGAGAAAAAAAATAGGGGATAGAAACAGCCCGCGGTCCAATGTTAAACAACTACAAAAAATTATTATTAGAATCCTACCGTTATCTAGGGAAAAATGTCCCGCAAAAAACATTTTAACTTTGAAAACCTTTTTAATCCCCGGGGGGGTTAATGATTAGGGAAATGAAAGGCACCACCTGAGGGGCAAGCCCCCGGGTTTTTGGGTGGTCAGGGGAGGGGGTCATCCCCGGGACTAGAGTTCAAAAGTAAAAAAACGCAACCCAAAGAAGAAACAGGTAATGGTTTAACCCCCAAACATTCCCCCAGCCTCAGGGAAAGGTACATTAAATTTGAGGTTCCCCGAACACCTTTCCCCTAAGATACAATCCCTTTGGCAAGTCTGGAAGTTCAAAAGGAGCTCTAAAAGGGGAAGGAAGGGCCGACAAAAAAAAAAAACGGACCTTCATCATGCAACGGGGAACAGGGTCAATATGTCACCTTAAAAATTTTCAGAGTTTTCCGAATACCCCCTCCAAAACCGGAGGAATAGAAAAAGAGAGCATTTTCACCGGGTTGGGCAGAGCCCCCACATTTTGACAGGGTCAACCCAAGACACGGGTGAGGAATTTTTGGAAGTCTGAAAAACAAATTTTCCTTTCATAAAAAATAAATTGGAAACATGTCAAAAAGGGAGTCTCCCCCATGCGGGAAAACCGCCATCCCAATGGAAGAACAAAGAAAAAAACAAAGGAATTCCGGGTCCCAAATACACCCCCAAACAATAAAAAGGGATAAAACATCAGCAGATTGAACCATTTATTTTGGTTCAGGGAGGGGGAGAAGGGAAAGGGGTCATTTTTGATGACGACGGCGTCGAGCTCTTTCCCTTTGGTAACTTTCTCAGTTGTTCCCCCCCTCCAGAAGGGGGGCCCTGAAGGGCCAAGGGCCCAAAGGGGGCAGGGTGACAAATTTTGGAAAATTCAGTTTTCCCCCCAAAAAAAGGGGTGGGATGTCGGCCGGAGGTTGGGGGTTTTCCAGTAAATTTGGCATCATTTCGAGGGGGCCAGAGGGGGGGGGGAAACCCCAGCGGTAAAGAATGGCCTTTTCCCTTTTGGGATCGCCAGAAGCGGGTTTAGAGGGTTTTCCCTTTTGGAAGGGTTTTGCCGGGGAGATCCTGCAGCGTAAAAGAGTCCCTCCTTATATTTTGGGTCGCTGTCGCTTGCCCTGCCCGTTTCTCATTCCCCTTTCAATTTGGGGGGGAAAAAAATGGGAACCCCCAAATAATGTCCCGGGGGCCGCTTAGGATCCAGAGTAGGGGGAGCAAAAAACCCCCTGGCTTATCCATTTCAATAAAGGTGTTTGGAGGGCGCTCCAGGGGAAACGTTGAAAAAAGGTGGGTGAACCCGGGTAAATCCCACTGGGGGGCCAAACCCTTCAAAGGAAAAACCCCCTAATGGATATTTTTGCGTCGGTTCTTTTTCTAAATTTGTCCGTTTTCGTTAAAAGCAAAGATCTGACCAGCTTTCTGGCCTGTAGTAGATTGTAAAACTTGTATGGAAGCTGTTTACATTCCTGAGCTTGGTCCAAAAGGTAACTTTGGAAGAGAGAGTTTACAGCTCTTTTCGGGGAAAGAGTAAAAATTCCCCTGTGCAAATTTAGCAAAATATCTGCCGCGCATTTGAGTCATATCAGACTTGGATAACAGTGGGTTGGGTAACGGCCTAGATCGGGAAGAGTGGAAACCCAAATTTTTTCATCAACAGAACGGGTCACAGGGGGGGATGGGGGGGCGCTGAGAGGGCCCCAGAATGATGAAGACCTGCCCCGAGGTAGGAAAATCCCTCACCCGGGTAAAAACTGAGGGTCCCGGGCCCTGGCCCCCCTCGGAAGTATGGGAGAATTCTCCCAGTGACCATCCCAAGATGAGCCTTTGGACCCTTTAGGGGATATTGGGGGATTGCCCGCACGGGCGCATGCCCGGGGACCTGAAGGCGAAAAAAGGGCCCCCAGACAGGGTGAGTGGTTTCCCAAGGGGTTTTCGGGGTTTATGCTGGGAGAACCCGGGTTTTCCATAGGAAGAGGTTGGAGATTTCCCCTACCCGGCAAAAACCCCGGGAAAATTTGGGGGGGTTCCCCCCGGGGCCAGGGGGCCCTTGAGGGAGAGGGGCCCGGGGCCCAATTTTTTGAAAGCCAAAGGGGTGACAAACGGGGGGCCGGAAAATCTAAATTTAAAAGCAGCCCCCCCCGAAACCCAAAAGTCCCCCCATATCAGGGGAAAATCAGGGGGTCCGTCAGGTTTTTGCGGGTAACAAAGGGAAAACCCCCTTTTTGGGGGGGGGGAGAGGGGAGCTCCTCAGTAATAAACTATAGGGGGAGTTTTGGCCCCCGGCCCATCCCGGAAATTCCCAAAGATGTTTCCGAAAGGGGAAGAGTCCTGCTTTGAGCTTCCCGGGGCGGTCCCGGGCCCTCAGAGTGTTTTGGGGGCTGAGGTGGGGGATTTATTATAGCGGGGTTTCCCGCGCAAAGAAAACACTAGGTTTCCGGGGAAAACGCAGCGCCCTCTGGGGGCTGCTGTGAAAGGGAAATAGGGAGGAAGGCGCCTGGGTGCCAGCGCCCTCCCCCAGAGGGGCGCCGGGAGAGATGGTTTTCCCCCAACCCCCCAGGGCTTTTTGTGGAATGCAGCGGGGAGCCGTGCTGGGAGGTCACCGCAGCACGGGAGTCGACCGGTGAGTCCGGGGGGAGGGGCCCCACGTTGCCCGGGTGGGCCGGTGTTACGCAGCGAGTCCAGGCAGGAAGGACCGCCGCCATCTTCCTCACAGCCTTCCAGCTCCGGGCCCGGAAAACCGGCACGGGGGGAAATACGTTCCAATATCCCCCGGGGCGAGGGGGGGTAAAAACCCGAACCCCCCCCCCTCTTTTGGGGGAAACTTTTCCCCACACAAATTTTGTTTCCAGCCAAATTAAAAAGGGGGTAAGACCCGGAGCCCAAGTGAAACCGTCCTTACAGGGCCCCTAGACAGGCCACCCCCCCTCCAGCTGTTTTTTTTTTTTTTTTTTTTAATAGCCCAAAAACTCCCAAATTTTAAGGGTTTTTCATCTTGAAAAAAAAGGGGTAAAGCATAGGGTGACTTTTAAAGAACGTAAGTGCTGACAGGGGGCCTTTCTAAATAGCTTTAAGGGGAGTTAGATTTTTGCCGAATGGATGAATCTTTTTTCCCCTGCAGCTCATACATACAGGGTTTCATTGTATGCCAATACAAAAAAAGTCTGGCTCAGGCAGACCACCTTTAACCTGGTCTGGCTGTTCTAACTGTTCTATAGTTAGGTTTGACTCACAAAGAACATTTAAACCCTTGCTGTTTCCAGCGCTGTGTCCCTTATTCTGTAAGATGGAGCAGTTTCAGGGGAAATTTAAAGCTTTAAAACTGGGAGTTTGCAAACCCGTTCGGGCCCGAAAAAATGGCACCGGGATGAGCGTGAGTTTAAAAATAATAACATTAAAAAAAGATTGGCTACAGTAAAAAAAATGTAAAAAGTGCTTGAGGGCTTTAGAAGCATTTATCTGTTTAAATTTTTTAAAAGGGTAACAATCCCTGCTTTTGTAAGGGGAATGCTTCCCGAGGGGGATGGCCTGTGGGGTTTTCAAAACTTTTCCTGTCCAAACAGCGATTCAGCATGCCCGGGGAAAAACCCTTTAATTTTAACTATGTTAGCCCCCCCCCACCCAAGCTACCTCACCCACTCAAAAACTTTTTTCAACCCCTTTTTGGCTATTTTTCACAGGTACAGGAAAAGGGCCCTTAAAAAAATCTGTTAAAAATATACACTTTCCTTTAAAGGGGGTGCTTTTTAAAGGTTATGGACCATCCCCAAGGATTGTGCTGCAACGTGGGGCTGTACTTTCCCCCGAATTTATATTATGGGCCCGGGTTTAACCCCGTACCCTGCACTCCCAGAAGAAACAGTCCCCCCCGGGATGATCTTTAGGGGATGAAGGAATGGAGTTTAGTATTGTCATTTTTTTTTTAATGTTTTTTTTTTTTTAGACAGGGTTCCTTTTTGGGCTTTTGTCAGACCCCACTGGATTATGTCAGAACCCCAACCCATGTAGTGAAATTCTTTTTTCCCCTTTCTACCGGGGGCCCGTTTTGGCCTCCTTTGACCGAGCCCCATTTTTTTTAAAACTGACATGAGTCCCCTTTTTTGGGAAAACTTTTTTACACTTTAAACCCATCCATGTGTTTCGAGATTGTTTTCTTGTGGGCACATGTCTTTAATAAAAGTAAGAAATTTTGGTCCAAAAAGGGCTTTGTTTATTTGTTAAAAAATCATTTAAAAATTTTTAAAAAATTTAAACCCTTTTCAAACTTCAAAAAAAAGTAATTTTCCCCTCAAAAAAGTTTATAAAATAGCCTTTACCATATTTTCTACTGAAAGGGTTTGGGATAAAATTTTTTTTTTTTGTATTTTTTTTCCCACATTGGGGGGGGTTAAAAATTTTGTGGTAATTTTTCTAATTTTCAAGAAAATTTGCCATATAAATTTTTTTAGGGACCAATCCAGCTCTGACGTGACTTTGATTGGCAAGAATGATAGATACACCCATAAATGACTTCATCTAAGAAACTACACCCCTTAAAGTATTCAAAACAGCATTTAGGAAGTTTATTAACCCATTAGGTGTTTTACAGGAATTAAAGCAAAGTAGAGGTGAAATGTCAAAATTTCCCTTTTTTTTTTTTGCGGATTTTCAATTTTTAGCCATTATTCACTAGAACACGGTAGATGTGACCATGGAAATGCAACTTAAAGGGGTTTTGCCACGATCTAATGTTGATGTGGGATCCTCCAAAATGGGTATTTACTCACTTTTCTAAATATATGTCATCAAAAAAAGTGAAGCCTCTAAGAGCTACAGCCTGATTTACATGCCCTTGGTTTCCTGCCAGTTTACATTAGACAGGACCAGGACCTGATCTGGCCACGCTTGCGTTGTTTGCACTTCTTATCTGATGGCAGGGAACATGAACAAGCTTTGAAGGGGCTGGGGAGAAAGATCCTGTGTCTTTTGTATAAAGAATTCACTGGTTGTAATGTAATTATCTGAGTAAACATTCAGACGCTCCCTGATCAGCCCCCCTCTCTCCCTGCATCCGTTCGAGAAGGAATGAAAGAAGGCTGCCTGCTGAGCTTATTTTCTCTCCTGAGCAACTAAGAGGGAGAAATAAAATGCATATAGCTTGTGCACAATACAGTTCTCCTCTGTGGATTAGCTAAACAATGTTTGCTCAACTACAGAGACGGAGTATCAGGAACGTGCATGGGAGGTGGTTGTTTTTTTAAACACAGAAACACAACACCCCTTTTTTCAAGCCTCAAGAGAGGAGTATCAGCCTGTTAGGTAAGGAACTCATTTCTTGGCAAAACCAAGATTCTGCTGTTTTCAGAGATATCCCATATTTGGCCCTAGTGCGCTATTTGGCTCAACCACAAGTCCCAGAATAGGAGGAGCACTTACTGGACTCTGGGGTCTCATTTTCATTATGATTTTATTTAGGCGCCATTTCAGGTTTGCGGACGCCCTAAGTGGCTAAAACTTAATAAACACCCCTAAAAAGACCCATATTGGAAACTACACCCCTTAAGGAATATATCCAGGGGTGTAGTGAGTATATCAACCCCACAGGTGTTTCACAAATTTTTTAGCATTAGGCTGTGAAAATGAAAAAAATATTTTTTTACAACAATCTGCAATTTTAGCTGAAAATGTTTAATTTTTACAAGGAATCCTGGAAAGAAAGCACCCAAAATTTTGTTACATAATTTCTTCCAAGTTCGGCAATACCCTACATGAGGATGTAAACTGCTGTTTGGGCGCATGGCAGGGCGTATAAGGGAGGGAGTGTTATTTGGCTTTTGGAACACAGATTTTGGTGTGGAAATGTCGCATTTGCAAAGCCTCCTAAGTACCAGAACAGGTGAAACCTTCCAGAAATCACCCCATTTTGGATTCAACACCCCTCAGGGATCTCATTAAGGGTTGTATTGTGAATTTTAGGCGCACAGGTGTTCCATAGTTTTTTTTAGCATTGGGACATGAAAATAGAGGAACAAAACGCAGTTCTGCCATTGTTTTTTGGGCTTCAATTTTACAGTGTTCGGCGTGCAGTGTAAATTACAAAAAAACTTTACTATGGGGGTCGGTACAATTGCAATGATAGAAATTTTATATAGTTTTTTATGTTTTATTACTTTTACACAATAGAATAGGTCTATAAAAAATTGCATTTTTATTTTGTTCTATTCTGACAGCCATAACTTTTTCAGTTTTCTGCATACAGAGCTGATTATAGGCTTGTTTTTTGCGGGATGAGTTGACAATTTCTGGGTTGAGTAGTACCATTAAGGTGGGCATATGACGCTTTGATCACTTTTTATTAAGGTTTTTGTGAGGCATTTTGAACAAAATACAGCAATCCTAGTAGTATTTTTTATTTTTATTTTAACAGCTGTTACCGTGCTGTATAAATAACATGCTAGCTTTACTTAGCAGGTTGATATGATGACAGAGATACCCAATTTGTATATTTTTTATGTTTTGCTGCTATTACACAATAAAAACATTTTTATTCAAAAAGGAAAACATGTTTTTGCATCGCCATAGTCTGAGAACCATAACTTTTTTGTTTTTCTGTGTACGGAGCTGTGTAGGGGCTTGTTTTTTGCGATTCGAGTTGACGTTTTTGTTGGTTTCATTTTTGTGGGACAAGACTTTTTGATCAGTTTTTAAACCCATTTTTTGAAAGGCAGGGTGGAGAAAATACTGCAATCCTAGTAGTGTTTTTTATTTTTATTTCTAACAGCGCTCACCGTGCAGTATCCATGACAAGTTAGATTTACTCTCTGGGTCGATCTGATTACGGCAATACCCAATTTATATATTTTTTTTTAATGTTGGAGCACTTTAAAAAAAAAGTGTTTTATTGTGTAAAACAATATTTATGCATTGCTATCTTCTGGCATTTATATGAATTTTTGATCGCTTTTTATTCCATTTTATATGCTGCGGGATTAACAAAAACTGCAATTCTGTAACTATTTTTTTTTTTTCCGGTGTTCACTGTACGGGTTAATTAATGTGACAGATTTATAGGGTGGGTCGTTACGCACACGGTGATACCGAATGTGGGTACTTTATTTATTTTTGATCTTTTTTGGGGCGATTGGCGTTTGTAAAGGGGAAAAGGGCGATGTAAGTGTTATTTTATTTTTTGTGTTTTACTTTTTTAACTTTTTGTTTACTTTTTCTCATTTTTTCACTTTTCCCCTGAGGGATTTGTAACAGCAATCTTCAGGTTGCTATTACAATAGCAGACCAGTACACAGCATTGCTGCTGTGTACTGGATGCCATGGTGACTATCAATCACCACGCCCACAATGCATTGTGGGCATGGTGACGTCACCAGACAGTCCGGCTGCTTTCAGAAAGCTTCCAGGTGAGTGGACCAGTAACGGCACAGAGCGCCGTTACTGCGCCAATCGTAGGCAGGAGGAGTTCACTCCTCCTGCCTGCAGCTTCATTATCGCGAGCATGATGTGTCGCGATAATGAAGGGTTAATCACCCGCGTCCGGAGCTCACTCCGGCCACGGGTAATGTGGCATGAGGCCAGCGGTAATATACCGCTGTTCCCATGTCGCGATCGTGCGGGGCTCGCCTCATATGTATTTGCACACTTCCCACTAGGGCGTATGAGTATGTCCAATGTCGGGAAGGGGTTAATAAAATGGCAATAAGGCTAATGTCGGGGAATGTTTATTTGAATAAAAGTTTTTTGTGCAATTTGTGTGTGTTTTTTTTCCATTTAATTCCAGTGCTAGTAATGGTGGTATCTGACAGATGCCTTTCCATTACTATCACACAGGCTTGGTGTCAGCCAGCAGTGGTTTTTGTCACCCCAAAGCTGACACTAATCCTATGTCACTATAACCCCAGTACCCATCGCACCAGGAAACTGGTAACTGTTAGAAGTGGACTCTCTAATGTGAAGGTCCTCTCCTGGGGCCACTGCGCAAAGGTAGTTGTAGAGTGAGAAGGAATCAGTATCCATGGACCTTCCCATTCTGATAGTATCAGGCTGCAGCTGTTGGATTTACCTTGGTTGGTTATGGAAAATGGAGGGGACCCCACATCATTTTTTTTTTCCAAAAATCTTTTATTTTTTGAGAATCCTGAAATGGGCAAGTACTGTAATCATTGCAATGGATACCTATGTTTAGATGATCAAAATTTAGATATATTTTCAGAAAAAAAACCCCACATGCACTTCCTCCCCATTTCACATAACAAGCCAGGGTAAAACCGACCGCTGCTGTCTGATACTATCAGAATGGGAAAGTCCATGGATACTGGTCCCTTCCCATTCTAAAAGTATCAGCCTGCATACCATACCCCAACACACACTCAGCCCCCCCACACGTTCAGCCCCCCACATGCACTCAACCCTCATACACACACACTCAGCCCCCCCCACATACACTCAGCACCCCACCACACCCCCATGTACACTCATCACCCCCCCACACACACTCAACCTCAGTCCTATACCCCCTACAAACACACACTCACCCCCTACTACGCCCCCACACACACACTCAGCCCCCACACACACTCAGCCACCTCACATTCATTCAGTCCCCACCACACCCCCACATCCACAGCCCCCCTCCACACACACACTACCCCCCCACACACACTCAGCACCCCACCACAACCCCACACACACTCAGCCCCCCCACACACTCAGAACCCCCTCCACACACACACTACCCCCCCCCCCCCACACACACACTCAGCACCCCACCACAACCCCACATACACTCAGCCTCCCTACACACTCAGTACCCCCCACACACGCTCAGCACCGCCTCCACACACGCTCAGCACCCCACCACACCCGCACACACACTCAGCCCCCCACACACACTCAGCCTTAGTCCTATACCAACTACAAACACACACTCGACCCCCCCCCATACACATTCAGCCCCGCCCCACACACACTTAGCCCCCCACACTCAGCACCTCCTCACAAACTCAGCAAACCCACACACACACACTTAGCCACACCCCCCACACACAATCAGCAACACCCACACACACACTAAGCAACACCCACACACACACTAAGCAACACCCACAAACACTCAGCCCCCACCCACACACGATCAGCCCCTCCTCACACACACACTTAACACCCCTCACACAGCACCTCCACACACACTCAGCACTCCACCTCAACACACACTCAGCCCCCCACACACCCCAACACACAAACTCAGCACCCCCCACACACACTCAGCCTCAGTCTTATACCCCCCTACAAACACACACGCAGCCCCCCACTACACCCCCACACACACACTTAGCCCCCTCCACACCCCCACACATACAGCCCCCCACACACATAGCACCCCGCCACAACCCCACACACACTCAGCCTCCCCACACACACTCAGCACCCCCCCTCCACACCCCCACACACACTCAGTCCCCACATACTCACCTCAGTCCTATACACCCTACAAACACACACTCAGCCCCCCCCCACCACACTCAGCTCCCCACCCCCCACACTCAGCACCCCCCCAAAAACACTTAGCACCCCCCCCCCCCACAACCCCACACACACTCAGGCCCCCTCACACACTCAGGCCCCCCATACTCAGCACCCCCCAAAAAAACACTCAGCAACCCCCCCACACACACACTCGCCTCAGTCCTATACCCCCTACAAACACACACTCAGCCCCTCCCACACATTCAGCCTCCCCACACACTCAGCACCCCCCCACACGCTCAGCACCCCCTCTACTCACACTCAGCACCCCCTTCACACCCCCACACACACAGCGCCCCCATACACACTGAGCCCCCCCACACTCAGCACCCCCCCACACACACTCAGCCTCCCCACACTCAGTACCCCCTCACACGCTCAGCACCCCCTCCACACACTCAGCACCCCCTACACAACCCCACACACACTCAGCGCCCCCATACACACTCAGCGCCCCCATCCCCCACACTCAGCCCCCACACACACTCAGCCCCCCCCCCATACTCACTCAGCCCCCACCCCCACACTCCCCCACACACACACACTCAGCCCCCCCCCCCCCCACACACACTCAGCCCCCCACACACACTCAGCACCCCCACATTCAGCCCCCACACACCACACACCACACACACACACACACAACACACACACACACACACACAACACACACACACACACTCAGGCTCAGTCCTATACCCCCTACACAAACACACTCAGCCCTTCCCTCCATACTTCAATAATTACAGCAGACAGGAGGCGCTTCTATACCATACGTTACGGTCAGTCCCAGTGAGGGTGCGCTGCTATGTCAAGTATTACAGCTCCAGTTCTGCTTAGGTCACATGACTCGAGATGGCGGCTGAGATCCACTCCCGGTCTCCGCGCGGCCCTGTGCTCCTCACAAAGATTCCCGGGCACCGGGAGCAAGTGTCCGCAGCCTGCCTCATCCCACGGGAGGACGGCGTCATCACCGTCAGCGAAGACCGGTAATTGTAGTCCGAGCACAGGGGGGCGCTAATGATACCGATTCAGCCTGACAGCTATTGTACTGTATCGTTTGGTGACGTCACCGGGGTGGGGAGGGCGGTGCTGCTCTGGGACTGGTGTAGAGTGCAGTTGCCCATAGCAACCAGTCTGCACAATTGTAAAAAAAGACAATAACTTTGTCTCAGGTTGGTGGCCACTTTTTGCAATTCCAGAAATCGTGGGTGAGAGCGGAGTGAGCGCTGGTGGCCAGGGCCGGGTCCACACCATTAGATATCATTTCCATCTGTAAGGGGCGCATTTTCTGGACATGGAAAATTCAATGCTGAATCCTTACCTAAAATCTTTCCATGCGGATTTTACACACTGACTGTAAAATGTAGCAGCAGCTTTCACTGCGGCTAATCTGCATCTCCGCTGTATTATGTGGAATCTGGGGAGATTGAATGGGGTAAAATCCACACTGAAATCTGCACCAAAACCTGCAGTCCGTGTGCATTCACCCTTGGGGTCTGTCCACACTGCATGGTTTATTGGTCGGATTTTCAGATGGTTTGTGGATTTCTAAACCGACAAGAAACCATCCCCATAGACTTTAATGGAAAATGCGTTCATTAGTCTACACCGAATGGATTTTCAGCCGCCGGTGTTCCGAGAAACTTGGTGGGCTATGTTCACACGGCTTATTTGCGGGGTGTAATTACGCCCCACAATTACGCTGTGTGGGCGGGTACGGGGTGGGGGGGGGCAGCCCCTCGCCGGCCCATAGACATTCATTACTAGCAGCACGTATACACCGCTAGAAAATGACATGTCACTTATCTCCCCCTACGGCGTATTGTGCGAGCAGGGACCTCTCTCTATGAGAACTGTGGGTTACCGTAATGACTGGGACGTATTCCAGCCGTAATTTGCGCACTACGGCGAGTAATTACGGACTGAAATACGTCCCATTTTAGCCGTGTGAACATGGCCGTACATGCACAATCTTCTGCCCGGTTTTCGGGAGGAAGGTGTACAATTCAATGGTTATGGGGAGGTGGCGGGTAATCCGTGGACAGAACAGTCCCCCAAAACCATTGAAAAGATGATAAAATACTGGTAGAATCCGACACTTTTTACTTGTCGTGTGGACGTACCCTCAGCATCCACTCACATGGGGCGGATCTGCTGCAGATTTAGGGCCTCATGTTTAAAAACTGTCTAGGTGTAAGACTTTCTTTGTTGCCTATAGCAACCAGTCAGAGTGCTCCTTTAATTTTTTTCAGAGCACTGTATGAAATGAAAGGGGAGCTCTGATTGGTTGCTATGGACAACAAAGAAAGTCTTACACCTAGACAGTTTTCATACATGTGGCCCGTAGTCTCTGATCAGTTGGGGATTTATCATGGATGTTACTACAGAATTCTGTAAATTGATTTCAGTGGGAAAAGGGAAGCCCTGCAGATTTTTAGTGCCGATTGTGTCTTCTGCCATTGGAGTCAATGAAGGAAATAAAAAATCTGCAATAAATTCACAAATCACTCCGCAACAAAATCTGCACCAAAATTCTCAGTGGACCCATCCCATGTAAGGATGAGGATGCACAGGACTGATTTCCCACAGCAAATCTGCTGGTAAAGCTGTGTGTAAGGCTAGGTTCACACGGCTTATTCTGGGACGTAATTCAGTCCGTAATTACGCGCCGAAGTGCGCCAATTACGGGCTGAATCCGTCCCAGTAACTACGGTAATGCACAGTTCTCATAGAGAACTATGGATTACGTCTCCTTTCCCTGCTCGGCGAATACGCCGAGGGGGGAGATAATTCACAGGTCACTTTCTAGCGGCTTATACGCGCCGCTAGCAATGATTGTCTATGGGCTGGCGAAGTGCCGGCCCCCCCGCTCGCTCCCCCGCCCCCGGCCACACGGCGTAATTGCGGGCGGAATTACGCCCCGCAGTTAAGCCGTGTGAACATGGCCTAAGAGTCTGCAGTACATTGGGGGACGTGTATGAAAACTGTCTTGGTCTAAGACTTTGGTTGCTATAGGCAACAAAATCAGAGCGACCCGTCTATTCCAAATAGTGCTCTGAAAAAATGAAAGGGGCGCTCTGACTGGTTGCTAATGGCAACAAAGCAAGTCTTACACCAAGTTTTTTCTTACACCAGTTTTCATATATTAGGCCCTTAGTGGGAATTATACCCTATTCATTTCAATGGGGAAAATCCGCAGGAAATAGTTGATAGAAATTGACTGGTAGTGGCTTTAAAAGTCTTTTTGCAGAAAGGAAATTTCTGCCATGAGGGCATTGGAGTTGTAAAATCCCATCCATGTCGCTAGTGGTGTAATCCGCTCAAATCCTTATATAAAATCTGCAGCCGCTCCATCCTGCATTCATAGTGCCTTATGACGTCGGCCAGAAGACTTACAAGTCTTGGGGTATGTTCACACAGCATATTGTGGCATGTAACTGTGTGCGCAGCTATACGCCTGCTGTTGAGAGTCCGTGCAGTCCAATTAGATTTCAACAGTCCTATTAGTTTCATTTTCCCTGGTGTGTAAGCACCCAAAAAAAGCGACATGTCAATTCTTTTTATGCGCATTACTGTGCAGGGGATTACGCTTTGATTTTACCATATTTGCGGGGTGTACTTTGGGCACATTGCAGCACAATTACACACCGAAGTGCGCCCCACAGTGTGGACAAACCCTTTTTGTTATACTTTTTCTCTTTGTAGGTTTTGTTCCTTGTGTACAAACACTGATACAAAATATGCAATAAAAATGTGTGAACATAACCTCACAGTAATTTCTGCAACAAAACAACACACACATCACATGTCTACATGCACTTGACCTTGTGGCAACATTGTAACAAAAGCTGGAGATTTTACTTATGCTGTTTATGGGTATGTTCACACGGTGTATTAGAGCGCATGCTGTACGCAGTGCAATATGCTGGGTGTTTTGGAAGCACGCGCTGATCAGCGTGTAATTCCAAAGCATTGATGGGCGGCCCCGGCCGGACCCATTACCATGCATTGTCAGCGGCGCCTAATCGCCGCTAACAATTGACATGTCAATTCTCTCCCCGGGTGTACAATACAATCGGATTGTACGCTGGGGGAGATGAGGCGTAATCCGTAGCTTTCTGTGAGAGCTATGGATTACCGTAAGTGTGGTGTGCAATGTGCCGCATATAAAGCGCAATAATTACGTGGCAAAATAAGCCGTGTGAACAAGGGGTGTTCTCACCATGCAGTTTCACAGAGCTGCAGGCAGCTTTTGGCCGGGTTTACACAGCATATAGTGGCACATACCTGTGTGCACCGCTAAACGCCTGCTGTTGAAAGTACACGCTGGCCAGAGCGTACTTTCAACAGTGCTCCAGCCCGGTGTAAGCGCCGAAAGAAGTGACGTCACTATTTTGTACAGGCACACAGTACGCGCCGAGGAATATCCCGAAAAATCATAGGACTCAATGAGTGCTATGTTTTTACCATATTTGCGGGCCGTACTTCGGGCACGTTGCAGTACAATTACACCCTTAATTAAGGCCCGCAAATACACAGTGCGAACATCCTCTCGGAAATCCACACCGATTCGGATTCTAGAAAAAGTCAAAATCCGACTGTAAATCACCATTTAAAAAAAATAAATAAATAAATTCTGCTGTATTTCACTCCATAAAACACGTCCAAAACTGCATAGGAATTAATTGGACTCATTTCCTGACTGTGAATCTGTGCTTAAAAAAAAAAGAAAAAAGAAAAAAAAAACCTAGCTCAAAATCCACATAAGTTACTAGTTGAAAACCTCGTCAACTGACATGGTTTTTAACGGTGCAATCTGAAGATTATTTTGTCACTGTCGTGTGGTTGTACCTCTAGAGTACAGGCGTACCTGTGCTGCTGATAAATGCACTTGAACAACTAAAAATATCCGATACAATACACCGAAAGAGAGAGAGATAGATAGATAGAGATATATATATATATATATATTTATTAGGGGTAAAATTAAAATACATACATGGAACACAAAAATGATCAGAGATGGAAACCTACACCTATTATGACAAAAACCTGTACTACCAAAAGGTCATAAGTTTCTATTGCCCTCTGCTAGGCCAAAGCATTGAATAGCAGGACAATAACCAAATATATCCAAGCGTGATGCAGAAATGAACAAAACCTGAAATCGCCAGGTGCAATACAATTCATTCAAGCCAGATAGAAATACATGCTGCTTAACCCAGGATGAAGGTATAATGCCCAGAAGGTAGATGTGCTGCCCCGACGCACCTTTCGTCTGCGCTTTCTCATGTCCCTGACATGCATGTATTTCTATCTACTATGAATATAGTGGCCACGTTCCGTCATTCTGGTAGCATCATGGAAACATGTATGCCCAGCTCTAGACACACATGTCGGGGCATGTGTACAGAGCACTGTGTGCCAGGCTGAAGGATTGTGGGCTTTGTGCTCTCAACAAGGTGACATGATGAAATCTCCTCTAATGCAGTAAGGAATGTCACAGTGTGGATGGCATCACGCTCAGTACTATATGAACACATAATCCTACTGCCTTACTTCCTGAATTGTGAAGGGGCATCACAGTGGCAGGCAATGCAGCATCACAATGGCTTCTCAGTATTAAGCCCTATTGATGAGCTGTAGACGTCCGAGAAGAAAGGGGGTGTTGTGCATCTTTCCTGGAGAACAAGGAATTCTTGTGTAACTCCTAACATGTGAAGTGAGGAGTCACACTTAACCCTTCACCCCCTTTCATGTGATTCTCCTTCTATATGGCCTGGGGTCCATAGGGTGTATCGATTGCTATGCCTTTGTCCTAGTAAATCAGAAACTTTGAAGTAAAAAATATTTTTTAGATACTAGCACTTTTAACAGGGAATGTCTAAGGGTATGTTCACACGATGTACTGCGCCGCGTACAGTACGTGCCGCAATACATCGTGCGTTTCGGGAGCTCGCACTAATACGCGTGTACTCCCGCGGCGCAGTACATCGTGTGAACATACCCTTAGACATTCCCTGTTAAAAGTGCTAGTATCTAAAAAATATTTTTTATTTCAAAGTTTCTGATTTACTTATCTCCCCATGCCTACAATACGATCGTATTGTGCGAGCGGGGAGTGGAGGCGTAATCCATAGTTCTCTATGAGAACTATGGATTACCGTAATTTCGGCGCGCATCTCGCTTGTATTAGAGCGCAAATACGCGCTGAAATTATGCCGTGTGAACATACCCTAAATTCACACGCCGTAATTTCGGCACGCATTTCACCGCGTATTTGCGCTCTAATACGGGCGAGATGTGCACCGAAATTACGGTAATCCATAGTTCTCTGAGAACTATGAATTACGCCGTCTCTCCCCGCTCGTACTATATGATTGTATTGTACGCACGGGAGATGAGTGACATGTCAATTATTCGTGGCGACTACGCGTCGTGAGTAATGAGTGTCAATGGGGCTGGCGGCACGCCGGCCCTCCGCGCTGCGGGATTACGCGCGTATTAGCGTGAGCTCCCAAAACACACGATGTCCTGCGGCGCGTACTGTACGTGCCGCAGTACATCGTGTGAACATACCCGCCGGCCCCCATAGACATTGATTATTCTCAGCGCGCATTCACATGTCACTTCTCTCCCCGCTCGTCGTATTGTGCGAGCAGGGAGAGGAGGCGTAAACCATAGTTCGATGAGAACTGTGCATTACCGAAATGACTGGGACGTATTTCAGCCCGTAATTTGCGCAGTACACCGTGAATTAGGGGCTGAAATATGTCCCAAATAAGCCGTGTGAACATGGCCTAAGGCTGGGTTCACACGGCTTAACTGCGGGACGTAATTACGCCCTGCAATTACATCGTGTGGATGGGGGCGGGACGGGAGCGGGGGAGGGAGCAGGGGCTGGCACCTCCCCGGCCCACAGACTTCCATTACCCCCCCCCCGTATCCCCCCCTGGAAATTCACATGTACCTAATTGCCCCCCTTGGCGTATTCGCCGAGCAGGGAGAGGAGACGTAATGCATAGTTCTCTATGAGAACTGTGGATTACCGTAATGACTGAGACGTATTCCAGCTGTAATTTGCGCACTCCGGCGCGTAATTACGGACTGAAATACGTCCCATTTTAAGCCGTGTGAACATGGCCTTAGAGCAGGGGTGTCAAACTGCCAGCCCTCCAGCTGTTGGGAAACTACAACTCCCATCATTCCCACTGTTATAGATTATACAAATGAATGATGGGAGTTGTAGTTTCCCAAAAGCCGGAGGGCCGGCAGTTTGACACCTGTGCCTTAGAGAGTGTCCACACAGCAAGGGTTTTTGGATTTGAAAACCAACTGTCAACCATCCCTGTAGATGTCAATAGAAAATCCGGTCAATAGTCTACACTGCAGGTTTTTTCTTCTGGGTGGAATTTCACAATCTCCCCCCCCCCCCCCCTTCCCCCCCACACACACTTTGGTTTTCGGGTGGAAAGTGTGCTAGACAATGGTTAAGGGAACAGCTGAATACGCAAACCGTGGACAGAGCTGTCCCCCAAAACCATGCAAGAGATGATAAAACGTTACCACTGCCGTGTGGCCGTACCCTGGGCGGCTGGTGACATATTTCAGATGGGGTGACCCCCGAATAGTTATGTATTTTCTCTGTTGACTTTTAATTGCAGTCATTTTTAAAGGATGCTCCTGTGTGTAGATATTGCGGTTATATTCTAAAGCTAGATTCACACCACACGTAATTTGTGGAGGAAATCCAAGGGACAGCCTCACATTTCTGCAGTGTTTTTGTCTTTCTTTTGTTTATGTGGATTTCACTGTGTTTTAAGGATGTTGATTAACTCTGTTATGATTTTTGTGTGTGGGGGGGGGGGAAAGCATCATTGACTATCCTTCCTGTATCTTTATTATTTTTCTTAGGTGCGTTCACACGGCAAAGACAAAATACCGGATTTTCCGACCGGTATCTTGTCTTTTATTTGCACATAGGAGGACGGCTTTTGTCCGCAGTTTGCAGATTCAAGCTGTCTCCCTTCACATTCACATGTTCCTGTTCTGCCCGAAAATCAAGCAGAAGAATGAACGAGTTCTAAGTTTTTAGCAACAACAACCGTCCGGCGGAAAATCCATGCAGTGTGGACTGCTGCATGGATTTTCTATTTAAATCAATGTAAAAGGTTGACAAGCTCTTAGGGTATGTTCACACGGCATATTGCGGTGTGCACAGGTTCGCAGCTCAGTATGCCTGCTGTTGAAAGTATGTGCTGGCCAGCATGTACTTTCAACAGCGTAATGACCCATCCTCCTATTATTTTAGTATTTCTCAGCGTGGTCACTTCTTTTCACAGGCGCACAGTACGCGCAGGAAAATCCGAGCGTTTTATGTGCTATGATTTAATGTATTTGCAGGGCGTTCTTTGGCACATTTATGCGCTGAAGTGTGCCCCACAAATGTCGTACGAACATACCCTTAACCTCTCAAAACGCAATACACGATATGTTCAATTGTGCGTGTTCCCATTTAAAGGAGTTTTCCCACAATCTCATTTCCTCCCTCCTGCATCCAGCTCTTTAGCTCTGTGTGCTCAGAAGGGGGCGTGTGTGATTTGTTTGAATTGCATGTGACCCAGCAGGATGACATCACCAGACCTTTCCTCTCTGTAGTCAAAGGTTATGTTTATGTAAAGCATTGTGAGTAGCTGAGAGGTAAAGTTTTTGCCACCAGGCACAAGGGTCCTAGGTTCAAATCCCTGCAGGAACCAAACCTGTTTTTTTTTTTTTTTTTTTTTTTTCTCTTTATCAATGCACATACCTGATTGGGTTTCTTTTTTTATTTATTTGCACTGTGTGACTAATTACTAAGGAGCACAGAGGATGGGGGTAGAATGACAGCACCTGGGGTTTGAATATTCAGTAGCTGCCTGAGAGGTAATATCTGAGCATGTGTGACCAGGACTGAGGAGCTCTCGGCCCTGGTCCTATCCCTTGGAGATGAGCCGTAAACAATGGATCACTAAAGAAGCAGCTAAAACAAAAATGGTGCAGAATTTTTTAAAATGATGAATGGGGAAAATGTATATTTCATTTGCAAGCTTCCCACATCAATTTTACTTCGTGGCAAAAACCCCTTTAAGTCATTGGGGCTTTTTTTTGATGCATACAGAGGTGTGTAAAATGCGTGTGAACAAATGCCATGTGAGCCCAGCCTTATTATGGTGCCCTGGTGTTCTTTTAATTCAGCTAATGTGTACAATGCCAGTAGTCATCACTTGTGCTGGAAGCACAGCTAATTGAAATGTTGGTAATAGTGATGGGTGCTGAGCACTGCAACCCTTTTCATTCTCACCATACATAATAAGAACTGGACTCCACTCTCCAGGTAAGGATAGGTCTACCATGTTTTTGTGTCCGGCATAAAAAGAGTACATGATCAGAAAATGGAGCAAGCATAGTCCCAAAGAGACCCTTTGCCCTGTACATTCATTTGGCTCCACCATTGTATGCATCAGAATACTTTTTTAAGGTCTCCCAATGGATAGCAGCCCTATAGACCCAAAATGTGATGTGAATGGGCCAAACCTGTACAGGCTGTAAAAGCAGGTAAATAGAAAAGATAAAATAAAGCAGAAGGACCACAATAGGTTTTGTTGAGCACAATTTCTCTTCTTCTCATAAATGACACAGGCTCGGTTCACATGTACGTTGGGGGCTTCGTCTCAGATTTCCTCATATTAAATGGAAAGAATAGCGCAGTGCGCATTGCAATTCTTCCTGTCAAAATGAGAACACCATGATGGAGACCGATAGACTGTCTTTTAAAGGGAATGTGTCATCAACAAATGACTTATGGTTCAACTCATGTTTTTATGTTAAACACATTTTTAAATATTTTTTTGGTTATTTTTTTTTAAATTTTCCATATCACTTTTTTTAAAAAAAATTCTTAAAGGGAATGTCATCAAAAATTAATTATTGTTTAACTCACATTTTTATGTTAAACACATTTTTAAAGACTTTTTGGTTATATTTCTTTTTCATATCACTTTCAATATTTTTTAATAATTCTTAAGTCCTGTAACTTTCACTTTGGCCACTAGGTCTTGTTTGCACTGCTTTAACAGCAGTCAGAGAGATACTTTACAGCAGCTTCATGCACATAGGAACCATAAGACTGTTTCTGTCCCATAGACTTCAATAGGACAGTTTTCTAGTCATGCTGTGTGACCTAGGAAGAAATCACTCTGCAGGGAGGAGGGGGGTGAGAGCTGTGACATCTCCTCTTGTGACTGGTGGATTCTGTGTTATCTATTCACACTGGTGTCTCCTTTCAGTTTGACCCTGCTTGTGTTAATAATGAGCAGACAACTGAGAATCTTTATCTATAGGGCAGGAAGTGTCAGACTGTTATTAGGCTTAGTGGCCAAAGTGAAAACTGCAGGACTTAAGAATTATTAAAAAATATTGAAAGTGATATGGAAAATTAAAAATAAATATAACCAAAAATTCTTAAAAAAATGTGTTTAACATAAAAACGTGAGTTAAACAATAAGTCATTTTTGATGACACATTCCCTTTAAGTCCTGTAGTTTTCACTAGGCCTAATAATAGTCTGACACTTCCTGTTCTGTAGAGAGAGATTTTCAGTAGTCTGCTCATGATCAGTACAAGCAGGGTTATGCCAATAGGTGATACCAATATGAATAGAGAACACAGGTTCCACCACTCACAGCTCCCCCTCTCTGCACACAGGTCACAGAGCATGACTAGAAAACTCGCCTATAGAATTTAAAGGGACTGCTCTCTCTAAATGCTGCTAAAAGCAGCTCTGGCAAGATAGCTGTCCCCACAATTGCATACTGACAACTGAATTGAGAAATCTACAATCAGAAAATAAAAATGGTTAAGAAGAAAAGAATATGGATCAGGGTCTCGTTTTATTTAGTATAAAATAAATAGGCGGCAGATTCCCTTTAAGGATGTTGATTAGCCCCATCCATTAGTCTCCTGATGTGTCCTCAGTGCATAAAATGCATAGAGAATTGACTCGATCTCGCTGGGTGTTTTTGGTTTGACACTCCCTTTTTAGTTTTTTTTTTTTTTTTTCAGCTCCTATTATGGAAAAGAAAATCTGAATTGGCAATGCAGGTGTGAACTTGGCCTATGTTATAAGGGCTTGGTCTGCAAGAAATGCACAATAATGTATTCTTAACAATCTGTAAAAAAAAAATAAAAAGGTGTTGGAAATAGGAAGATGATGTATTTCCTATCTTGAGGGTCCTTTCTATTTATCATAGAATAGGTGATGAAGGCATAACAGAAATACTTTCCTTGCATTAACTTTCTATGAAAAGGTCACTGTGTAAATGATGGTTTCTGTATCCATAGGACACTGCGAGTATGGCTGAAGAGAGACAGCGGGCAGTACTGGCCAAGCATCTATCACACCATGTCGTGTAAGAGTTACATCATCTTATGCTTTCTTCAACTTGATGTTGCCCTCTAACAAAGGAAGAATTGAGTCTGAATTGTATGTGGATACTACCCAAGGAGGTCATGTGCTGTCATTCTTGACCCCTGCTGTGTAGAAGCCATATATTAACCCCTTAAGGACCTTGTGTTTTTTTTTTCTTTTTAGTTGTCATGTTCGTTTTTTCCTCCTCGCCTTCCCAGAGCCATACATTTTTTAATTTTTCCACCTAACTAGACATATGAGGGCTTGTATTTTGCGGGACAACATGTACTTTCTAATGGTGTTAATCACCATATTATAAAATAAACCACAAAAAAATTCCAAGTTGGGACGAAATGTGAAAAAAAAACATACTTACGCCATGTTTGCAGGGTTGTTGTGGTTTTTTTTTTTTTTTGGTGGGCTTTCACTCTCCGGTATAACTGTGTTCCCTGTATTCTGCACGTTGATACGATTCCGGAAACAGCAAACATGTATGCTTTCTGTTTGTTTTGGTACCATAAAAAAATTCCAAACATTTAAAATTTTTGAAATTTGTGCTGCGGCGCCATTTTCTGCGACCAATAACTTTTTTTGTATTGACACCTACAGACTTAAGTAAGGGGGGGCATTTTTTGCGGGCTGAAGTCGGTGTACTTTTTATTGCTAGCAGTTTTGAATACCTGCAACTTGATCAATTTTATTCCATTTTTTCGAGAACTTAGTGACCAAAAAAACACAATTTTGGCGTTTGGAATTTTTCTTCTTCTATGGATTTCAGCGTATGGGATAAATTATGTTATCTTTTAATACATCGGACTCTTTCGGACGCAGTGATACCAAATGTGTGTAACTTTTTTTTATTTATAAAATGGGAAAAGGGGGATGATTTGAACTTTTAATATTTATTTTTTTTTTTTTTTTACTTATGCCATTCACTTCACATTTTCACCCGCTGTCCAGATATCTTGAAAAAGCCATACCAATATATAGTGTGGTGGGGCCGTAAGAATCTTTAGGGTAAATTTATTTAGACTACGTTTACTCTTATTTCCTGTTTTTATATGCCTTGTGTTGGACACACAAGTGTAGTCTGCTAAAAACGTATACTATTAGGAAGTTCAAAAGAGACTATGTTGCCCTATAGACACCTATGGTTCGGCCTCAGCCCTGCTGCAGATTATCTGGATGTCTTTTTCAAGGTACAGTACTATACAAAAGATGCAGACAAGTTTGGAACAAACTGCTGTAAGGTAAGGGTATGTTCAGATGACTGGTTTGGACACTGATTCTGGGTGCGGATTCTACATCCAGAATCGACGACCAATTTGACATGCAAAGTGATTTACACTATTCCCTATGTAAAATCACCATAGTCGCCCATACAACGCTGATTTTTACATGAGTATTATTGGCGCATAATATTCGTGCCTTGAAAGAATTAACATGTTAATTCTTTGAGGTGCCAATAATAATCAAGTATAGGAAAAAGAAATCTGCCTCAGGCACTCCAGGTTGCTTCCTCGCTGAATCTTTGCGCTGGCAAGAGTGCAATTTTCAATTAGAAATCAACCCTTTTTTTGTCGCTGAGAGTGTCCGTGCCGATAAAGCCGTCGTATTAACCTACCCTAAGAGTACTTTCACAAATAGAAGTGTTAATAGTTTATTTTTATCAATGGGCTAAATGCAAAAGAATAAAAGGAAAATTAATATTTGGTGCGACACCCCCTGCCCTCCTTTGGTTTTGTCAAAACCGCGTCAGTTCTTCTAGGTACACAGTGTTTGAAGGAACTTGGCAGGGAGGTTGTTCCACACATCTTTGAGAAGTAACCACTGATCTTCTGTGAATGTAGGCTGCTCAGATCCTTCTGTCTTTTGATATAATCCGAGACAGACTGACTCCATAATGTTGATCACTGCTATGTGGGGCCATGTCATCCCTTCCATGACTCGGGCGAAGGGAGGTCACAGCAAATATTGTTTTCATTGTGATTTCTCTTTTGTTCATTCACTATGCATGTTGTTCATTGATAAAAATAAACCGTTAACACTTTTACTTTTAAAGCATTCCTACTGTGCAGCATTATTTTCCACACCAGCCTGCAACTTGTGCACAGCACTGTATCTCAATGGATACCAATAACGGAGGCTTGTTGTGAATGGGGTCTTACACACAAAGGATGGACAAGGTGTTGTCAGGCTGTAGGGAGATGATGGCATCAGCATCCCCTCTTTAGATGAAGCCTCGCGGGTAGGGTCCTTGTCTTCCTT
The DNA here is from genome assembly GCA_025379985.1 of Phyllomedusa bahiana. Classification (NCBI taxonomy): domain Eukaryota; kingdom Metazoa; phylum Chordata; class Amphibia; order Anura; family Hylidae; genus Phyllomedusa; species Phyllomedusa bahiana. Next base: position 84,960 of record JAODAL010003773.1, read on the forward strand.
GTCGTCAATTGTCATTAGCACTGTACTTCGTTAGAGTAATGTAATGATGTACCCCTCAATGTACAGCGCTCCTGAATCAAAATGGCAGATTGTAAAATAAATAATAATAATAATAATCTCCGCAATGTATATAGAAGACAATTGCACTCTGTGCACTGTAAAAGATACTAACAATAGTCAATCTATAAATGTGTGTTGCATATAGATCATACCTAGTACAGTGCTTCCCAAGAAAGTCACAATAGATGTCCACTCAAAACAGAGTTCCTACCATTATCCAGTTCCTTAAAAAGCAGGATAAGAAAGTAGGTAAAAAAAAAGAAAAAATATATAAAGGATCTCCATAATGAAAGCGCTATGTATATTGCGTTATATATACACGACTCAAGCTTATTCTAGCTAGACACGCACACGACTGACTTACTCACTAGGTTAATAGAGTCTTTGGAACAGTCTGTGGTGTACTCACCGCTACTTCGACCTGGCTGGCGGTGTGCAGGATCTACACTAACAGACTAAAGTGACATCACTAAGGCTGCAGCTGACAGAAGCCGAACAGGCACAAAAAAAAACAGGGCTGTGGGGTCGGGAGTCGTGAAGTCGGTGCCTATTTTGCAGGAGTCGGAGTCGTCATAAAATGGACCAACTCCCAAAATATATAATAAGTTGGTCCAGTTAGTTCAATGCAGAGCAAAGAGCAAGAAGAATTGGGTCCGGCCTGCTCCCATATGTTCAGCCTTATCACATGAGGAGTGTAATTGATGACATGGAGCAGGCAAAGCACTGCCCCAGGGGAAAAGATTCTGTCCCATGGCAAACAGATTTCAGCAAAATTTTTCACCTGCTTTCAAAGAAGCAGAAGAGTTAAACCATTCATCAAAACTGACTGTGGCTGAGGCAATGCCTTTATACCCTGACATTGTTAGAGATGTTGCCCCGGTGGTCACCGATTTGCCCCCAACCCAAGTTCGTGTAGAGAGGACGTTCTCTGGCCTGGAAATAATGAGGTCAGATGCGAGGTCATCTATGAAGGATCTGATGGGGGCGATACTATTTTTCAGAACAAATTCAGAGACTTCACAAATGTTCCTGCAGTGTTTTCCATATTTACAATTTTTTTGTGTTCTAAAGTCATATCCAATAAATATATTTTACACTGATAAGCAAAATGGTAACAATGTTTTGAACTTGTGACTTTCAGGCTCCATATCTCACCATCCACTACAGCTGTGTACATGAGGCTACTGTAATTTTATATACAGTCATCTTACCTATCTTATACATAAATTTGACTTGCAAGTATTCAGCATCTGCTTAGTTCTGCAGATTCTTTCCTGTAACTGCATTGTTACTGTTTTGCTCCTAAAAATCAAAATGTTCATTTTTAGTATTTGGGAAATCCACCTTTGGTTTTCAATACTGCCTGAATCCTTGTGGGCTCTGAATCAGATTCAAGAAATTCTTGCCAAATTTCTGTTCCCAGGCTCTTCTACACTTTCCCCAATGTTGGGCAACTGGATTTGGATACAATACACTTTTTCTTCAATCTCCCCCCCAAAAGTGTTCAAAAAATAAAACCATTGTTCCCCTTTTTTGCTTGTCGTGTTGTTCTACCTAAAAAACTTATTTTTGTAATAATGATAAAACACCCCGATGTTCCCCATTTTACTACAGTAAAGTATCACTTTAAACATGCGCTTATGAGGGAGTTGGGGAGTCGGAGGTTTGGGAAATTTTTGGGGGGGCTTTGGTTTGCCGATCCCGCCCTGTAAAACCCCCGTTCGGAGACTATCTCTTTCCTTCCTCAGTTCTCCAGAATGGGTGTCTGGTCAGATCAGTAAAAAAGTTGTTAGTGAATCTTTACTATTCTAAAAAGAGAGATTTGTAAGCAATGAAGATTCCCATTGAATAGCTGCAAGCAAAGATCTTGAAATTCACGAGTATTTTATACAGTTTTGCATTAAAATTGAACACCAGAGGGAAAATTTTGGGGAATCCTGGAAATCACAGAATCGATAGACGTGTTTAATGATATGGAAAAATAATATTTAAAACATCTCAGTTTATTCAGTATCGAGTTTTAGCTTCACACTTGGAAATAAATACCCTTTCAAATGGGTTTTTTAAAAGGGTTTATTTGAGGAATGTTATGCCACACTGAATTTAAAAATTGGCACGCAGTAATCAAAATTTGAAACCTTTTGTATTTCCCAAATTTAAGTGGCCCCAGATTGCTCGAGGGTAGAGAATTGGAGACACTTTCGGGAAATTTTTAGCCGATTATGCCCTATAGGCTGCTCAGAGTAGCACAAGCAACGTGCCACCTGGTATTGTCCTGTTGAAATACTGCTCCTGGGGCACTTTTGAGAACTGGTTGTACCACTGGTTCCATGATCAATATCCTGCCGAGCTGTTGGTCTACCTGAAATGTCAACTACAGGGCTCTGACTAGTGTACATTATGCTGCCCCCACACCATAATCCCAGGATTAGGGCCGGTGTGATGTTCCCTTGATGGCGGTGTCCACGTGGTCGTCGCCAGCCTAATTGGTCCCAGACAAAGGGGAAAACCCCGCTGAAGATGAAAGGGGACTCCTTTCCGTCTCCTTACTTTTTTGGGCCTTTTGAGATTTTTATTTATATCAACAAACGGGGGGAATCGCGAAATCCTCCAAACCCTTTACTAAATTTTCTAAGTTTATGGGGGCAAAAAAATGTGGCTTCCTTTTGGCCTCAAACAAAGTTTGGCGCAGGTCTTAATAATCAGATCTCCACGACAATGGCTACTTGATTTGTAAACCTTAGGGCCCGTCCCCACGGTGAATTATCCGACCGGTATGTGCTCTGTTTTGCGGCCGTGCACACAGCCGCGGGGGGACCCCCCCTTCACATGAACATGTTCTATGTTTTTCGGACCCCCCGGCCCGGGCTAAAAAAAACCGCCCCGGGAAAAAAACCTGCTGTTTCCCCGCACGGATTTTCCATAGAGGTCCATTGTCAAGTTTAACAGACGGTTTTCAAAACCGAAAACCATCTGTAAAACCGTCCAAAACCCTTTGCCGTGGGGACAAGCCCTTACTGCTTGTCCTTCTTGGTGTTGTAATGTCAATGTTGAGGAGTGTATGTTGGAAATTGTTGCTTTATTACAATTTCTTTATTTTTTTTAACAAAAAAAAAAACCAAAAACAAAAAATCATTTCAAAATTTTCTCTCTGTAAAGCCTGCGGGGGGCCCCATTTTTAAACCTGTCTAAAGCTATGTCTACACAGCAGTGGTAAAATGCTGACCCAAATCCAACGGCATTTTAACATCGCTGGACCCAGGTGTTTGGCACAGATTTGTGCTAAAAGCTGTGGTCCGTTTTCGAATTTGCTGTTGGTCCCTTACATTGAATGTACAGGAATCCAGCGGAATATGCAAATTTTTTTTAAAAAACTGTGGGAAAATTTAAACTGACCGGAAAAAAAAACCGCACTGTGAGATACAAACAATGATTTTTTTATAAGCAAACCTTTTTTCCATAGCAACCATGGGGGCTGAGCTTAATTTTTCCCCGAGCAGTAAATAAGAAAGGTGAGCATGACTGGGTTTTATGGGCAACCCGGACAGCTTACACTTAAATTGGAATTTAAAGAAAACACACTTATCTCACCGATCTGATGTTGCCAGTCTCCACACAAAAGGAAACAAAGTGACTGCCTTTTCTACTGAGTGCAGTCCAAAATGCTTTCTTTGGTCCTGTTTTTTTTTCTACCTCGCCGTAACACCGGAACATGTTGAGGATCTATGAACGCTGCGCTCCTCGTGTGTAGGACACTGGCTAGGCACGGTTCTCAGCGCGTTGAATGCTTGAGCTCGCCGTTACTTTGGCTTTCCAACTTCAGCTTCCACTCTCCGTGCGCTAAACATTCGGCTTGGCTTGATCATGTGAGTTAACCGCTCCGTCACCGTCCACCAGCAATCTCTCACGCGCAAAGGAATCGGCTGTCCGTCCACAGCAACCGAGACTCCCAAAAAAACAAGCAAGTCCAAGAAAATAGACTTTAAGATTCCAGCGCTCTGTAAAATAATCCTTTATTTTTTAAGACGCAATCACACATGGTGCGTGCTCCCGGGCAACGCGTTTCTAACCACTATGGTTCTTTGTCACGGCCCTCCCTCTCACACACCTGTGATTTCATTAAAAACCTTTTAAAACCAATCCAAAATCAGTACCATAAATTTCAATTTCTAATTGCTTTGAGACCCCATTTATTTTTTACAATGAACCCTTTAATATAAATTACCCTTAAACCTTTGGGGATAATTTAAACCTTAGGTGTAGTGTGTTTTAAAATTAAAATCCATATGCTTCTCTAATTTCCCCTTTTTTTCCCATTTTTCCCCTTTAAAGGCCCGTTCCAGGCTTATTCTGCCGCGTATTGGGCGCTACTGCGCGCCGGATTTGCCTTCAGTACGGGGCCAATCCCCAAAAAATTGGTAAAACCACTGCTTCATTTAGAACATGGAAAAGCCTCCTCCCGCCGGCGAATCCGCCGCGGGGGGGGAAAATGCATGAAATTATTTTCGGCGCGGACGCGCCGTAAAAATGCATTTTTTATGGGGGGGGGGCCGGCGGGCCCCCCCGCGCCCGGGCCCCCCCCCTTTTCACGGCGGATTTGTGCGCTCAATACGGCGCACAAATCCGTCGGGAATAAGCCGTGTGAACACGGCCTAAGGGTTTGCTAACTGTTTCTATGCCATAACATGTGAAATATCTTAGATCACTTTGATGTTCCTCCACAAAATGCCTGACAGCTCCAGACTTAAATATTTGTTTATTTTTAATACCTGTAATATGTTCTGAAATGCGTCTTTTTTTAATTTGTCTAATCGTACATCCTACATAAATTTTATTGCAAAATGTGCATTCTATTGCATATATTGCATGATGTGTTTTGTAATTTTATGAAGCTTTTTATATTATTGTTTTGTTTTATCTGCACTTAGACAATTTTCATACACGAGGCCCTGTGTCTTCTTGTAGATTGTGTATAGGACAATAGAGAGGCAGGACAGGAACATGGAAATCCACGTCATGGTAATGTTAGTGCTGCGCTGCCCAGCTGTGTCAATAAGGCTGTGTCTGCTTCAGCTGGAAGTGAAATCCTGGAAACTCTGCGTTGCCACCTGACAATGGATAGTAACAAAGTGTAAACCGCCTCTGTCTCTCGGCTTGAAGTCACTATGTTTCCGGGGGAAATTGCTATTATAGAATCCGGAAATGTGTGTTACAGAATATTCAGATTAGGAACATCTGTTCAGTGTTTGGGTTGTGTTTTTTTTTTTTTTTTAATTGTCTTACAGGGGTTGTCTTACTACATCAATTCATCTTAACTCAGTCCTGTTTTTTCAGTTTCATTTTTGAGTTCAGGAGTGTTTACTGGCTACTACTGGCCTGCAGTGATGAGCTGCTGAGGACACCAAGTCTGTAGCTATAGCAACCAGTGCTAGCAACCTATCAGAATAGATTGAACAGGTCTGTAGCTATAGTGACCTGAGGAGCTGATACAGCTCATCAAGAGGGGATATCTAGGAATAGGTAGGACACTGTTATTGGCCACATATTGCAAAGTAACTTGTTTTTGCAAGGCGTTTAACATAAAAAGCCATCCTTGCAGTGAGACAACCCCTTTATGTTCTTACACATTAGACACATCTTTGTGCATCTAGATGTAAAGTTTATTTTTATCTTAACTTTTTTTTTTATGTTTCATTGCAGCACCTTGCTCAGCGCTGAGATACCACCATGAGAGTAGAAAGGTTTTTGTGGGGCAGGATAGTGGAGCTATTGTGGTAAGCATCTTCTTTTTTTTTTTTTTTTTTTTTTTTTTAAATCTAGTAATATGCAAAGGGAAAAGTTCTTGAGAGACACTGGGGTAGATTTATTAATACAGTCTAATATTTACAGTAGACGGTCTTAAAAATACCCCAGATCAATGTATGATAGGATGTTGCACTAAGCCTTGCCCCCTTTCCACAAAACCGTAACGCTTTCTGTAAGGCCACACCTCTTTTGTAGAACATAGAGCAGATGTGTCTTAATAACTGTCTAAAACTTATAGTAAATGCAGTGTAAAACAGGTATGCTAGTATTTTGGGGATTATTACATATATGGCCATGACAATTGTCAGAATGGACAGTTTCTTTAAAGGAAACCTGTCATATTTAAAATGTCATGTGATCTGCTAGTACCATGCTCTAGAGCAGGTAGAGCTCCTTAGATTGATATATAGTTCCACAGGGAAAGATTAAGCAGTATTTCTATTTTATTCATCTACATCCGGCTTATTCTAGGTTAAGGTGTCCAGTGGGCGGTTTTATCTGCGATTGACAGCCTTCCTTGTAGGAGCACATATACAGAGATAGTTGTCAATCGCAGATAAAACCGCCCACTGGACACCTTAACCTCGAATAAACAAGGTTTTAAACCAATAAAATAAGAACACAGAACAGTATATAAATCTATTCGGCACTTCCTGCTCTGACATGCTACCATCAGGTCAGACAACATTTTTAATGCGACAGGTTTCCTTTTAGAGGGTTTATTCCATCATAAACATTTATCACCTATCTGCAGTATTTGATTTGGAGGACCCACCACTGAACGACCTGTTGCTCACTAAAACGGGAGCCTAGAGTCCCCATTCTTTCTCGCTGTGCTTGCCCAGCAACGAAGTCTTCCAACTGAGTAGTGGTGGAACACGCACACTGCTTCTCCATCAAAAGTGAATGGGGATAAAAGCCAAGTACAGTTTCCATTAAATATCTTCTGTGTTTAGGATTAATTTATGATCCAAGTCTCCTATGGGGACAAGTGTTAAGTAAATAAAGTGCAATAAAAAAAAAATAATACTCGTATATCACCCTTTTCCCATTACAGTTGCCCCCAAAAATATCAAAAATAAAAAAAGTAAATATTTGGTGTTGATTCATGAATAACAACCTAGTCTATAAATCTGTCACGTACAAACCCATTTCTATTGTGTAAAATAAGTAAAAAAAAAAAGCCCAGAAACTATATAACATTTATATTGTTGTAATTGTACTGACCCGCATAGTAAAGTTATCATGTCATTTATATTGCATGATGAACACCCTAAGAATGAGACCCAAAAGACAATGGCAGAATCGCTGTTTTGTTTTTATTTTCTTTCCCATTTTCATGACCCAATGCTAGACAAAATGTGAAATGCCTGTAGGCCTAAAATGCACAATTCACCCTTAGGCCGTGTTCACACGGCTTATTCAAGCCGTAATTGCGAGCCGGATTGCGCTCGCAATTACGGCTTGAATAAGGTGCGGGGCGGGGGCGCTGCCCGCCGGCCCCATAGACTTGCATTATCCACGGCGCGTATTGCGCCTGGATAATGTGCAGGTGACTTTCTCCCTGCCCGCCGGATTCGCCGAGCGATAAGGAGCGACGGAATTCACTGTTCTCTATGAGAGCTGTGGATTACTGTAATTACTGCGACGGATTGGAGCCGTACTGCAGCGCAAATCCGGCGCGCAGTACGGCTCCAATCCGCTGGCAAAATAAGCCGTGTGAACGGCCCCTTAGGCCCGGTTCACACGGCTTATTGCCGGCGTAATTGTGGGGATGGATTTCGCCCCGCAATTACGCCGGCAGCCGTGGGGCGGGGCGGGGGGCTGGCAGCTCGTCGGCCCCATGGACTGACATTATCTACGGCGCGTACGCGCCGTAAATAATTCACATGTCACTTTCTCCCCGCCCGGCGGAGAGACGGAATCCATAGTTCTCATAGAGAACTATGGATTACCATAGTTACTGGGACGTATTGGAGCCGTACTGCAGCGCGAATACCGCGCGCAGTACGGCTGCAATCAGTCCCATTTGAAGCCGTGTGAACGAGGCCTTAGATGAATTCCCTGAGGAGTGTTGATTACAAAATAGGGTGACTTCTGACAGGTTTCTCTCGTGCTGATACTTTGTGGGCTTTGTAAATGCGACATAGCACCCACCAAAATCTACGTTCCAAAAGCCAAATAGCGCTCCCTCCCTTGTACGCCCTGATATGAGGCCAAACAACAGTTTATACTCACATATAGGGTATTGCCATACTTGGAAGAAATCGCGTAACAGATTTTTTTTTTTTTCCCAGCATTCATGATGAAAATTAAAACTTTTCAGCTAAAACTGCATTTTATTGGAAAAATTTAATTTTTCATAGCCGAAATGTAAAAAAAAAAAAAAAAATCTGTGAAACACCTGTGAGATCAATATATTCATTAAACCCCTGGATATATTCCTTAAGGGTTGTAGTTTCCTATATTAGGTCTTTCTAGGGGTATTTATTAAGCTTTAGCACTTTTCGAATGTTCGCAACCTTGTAATGGTGCTTAAAAATATTCTAATGAAAATGAGACTCCAAAATCCAGTAGGTGCTCCACCTATTATGAATCTTGTGGTTGAGTCAAATAGCGCACTAGGGCCACATATGGGATGTCTCTAAAAATGGCAGAATTGGGGGAATTGATATTAAGTTGTATTTCTTTCGTAACATCTACTCTGTTCCCGTAAATAGTGGATTAAAATTGAAAATCTGCAAAAAAAAGTCACTTTTTTAATTTCATTTCCACTTTGCTTTAATTTCTGTGAAACTATTAGTGTTCACAAACTTCCTGGATGCTGTTTTGAATACTTTGAGGGGTGCAGTTTTTTAGATGGCATCATTTATGTGGGTATAAGATATACAGGCCCCTCCAAAACCACAATAGAATTGGGCTGCTCCCTAAAAAATAATCTGTTGCAAAATTCTTTTAAAATGTGAAAACTGCTAATTTATAAGCCCCCTAAAAAAAATAGACCTTTAGTAAATGATGCCAACCTACAGTAGACTTATACTAGATGCTAAATATCAACTATTTTGTGTGCTGTAACTGTCTTACATACAGAAATTTTTGAAAATGGCAACTTTTTCAACATTTTCATGTCCTTTGATATTTTTCACAAATCAACAAGGATTGTATGGACCAAAATTTATTACTAACGTAAAGCACAATGTGCTATGAAAAACGGTCTCTGAATCACATTGATGGGTAAAAGCATTGAAAAGTTATTCCCACAAAGTGACCCGTGTCCGGTTTAAAAAATAGGGCTCTGTTAGGAAGGTCCAAGCTGGTTGCAGCGGTAAAGGGTTAAATTGCTTTTTTACATTTTAGTTCATTATTTTCCTGTGTAATCTTTTTGCACATTTCTTATTGTGCAGGAGTTCCTGGTTTCTGACGACTTTAACAAAATTAACTTTGTGAAGACATACACAGGTAATTCTGCTTACGGGAACATTTTTGGATGTTATATGGTAAACTTTAGATCACAAGCGGTATATCCCACTGTGCCATTTGCCTGGCAGCAGAGGATAGCTCTATGTGTGTGAATGTCTTGTCCGGCCAGATGTACCCATGTCTTTTCTTGCACTCTGTTATGTCCATTATCGCCTATTGCCACAGTCTCTCACAAAGTACAACTTAATAGTTTCCTGTTTACCTCTTACAGCTCATCAACACCGTGTAACAGAAATAATTTTCTCTCCTGTCCCTGAATGGGTGATCAGCACCGGGCATGATAAATTCCTCACCTGGATGTGCACTCAGAGTGGGTCACTTGTGGGAAGATATGCATTCTCTTCCTGGGCGTCCTGCCTTCAGTATCCTTTGTACGGGTTGTTGGGTTAAAGGGGTTGTCTCATCTCAGTTTCATAGGATACATGAATGAAATAATGCTGCTTTGCTTTGTCACTTCCGGGTTGAGCTTTCTGTAATTAGCATATGAGCTCCATGTATTCAGACTTCTGCTAATTAGATAAATCTCATGCTGTCAGGACCAGGGAAGCTTCTGAGTTACAGTAAACAGCAGTAATTACTGGCTATTGTCTGAAAGATCAGATAACACACAAGCTCACGGTCCGGAGTTCTGTGCTGCACGACCTGTGTGTTGACGTCACTCCCTGCTATCAAATAGCCACTTGGGGAACCAGAGAGAGCACAGAAGGTGATAAAATCACTTGTAGCTCCTTAACAAAAAAAAAATGAACGCAATATATTTGGAAAACATCTTTTATTTAGTGATCCCAACATGTTGAAAGCTAATCTTTTTGTAGCGACACAACCCCTTTAAGCGTGACTATACAGATCATATTTTCATAGAGATGACTTTTTAGCTTTAAGAGGGGTGGAACAGACCCCTTCTTCTTGTTCCGGAAACCACTATAATTAGGTGTTGCTGGAATTTACTGATTAGCCAATATCGGTGGTAGGGTATGTTATCAAGTGTATGTAGTGTGCTTTGTATTACACAAAAAAAGTAAAATAGTGTGACATGGGAATTAATAAATGGAGGGATAACATGGATTGTAAATACCTTCTGCTGTCTCAGAGCTATTTAGGACTGTGCTGATCTTGTGTGTAAAGTTAATCTTTTTCTATGATGTGAAATATTCTTCTTATGAGATGTACACAACTCGTTTGTGTCATGGTCTATGGTAACTGTTGGGATACTGTGAAAAAAAAATAGTATCTCGACATATATTGTGGCAGAGCCATGGACAACAGTGGTGCATACAGTCTTATCTGGACTATGTTTGCTCTATTTTCTGAATGTACTCGATTTGTGCTCGACACAAAAGCTTGGTACACTAAACTATTGTGTCTGGCACAGAAAGCGCGTGTGTTCGGCAAATAAAGCAAACAAATTCCAAATAAGACTGGCTACTCTATTCTTCTCTTTGGCTACATAGTGATATACAGTGCCTTGCGAAAGTATTAGGCCCCCTTGAACTTTTCAACCTTTTGACACATTTCAGGCTTCAAACATAAAGATATAAAATTTTCATTTTTTTGTGAAGAATCAACAACAAGGGGGACACAATTGTGAAGTGGAACGAAATTTATTGGATATTTTAAACTTTTGTAAAAAATAAAAAACTGAAAAGTGGGCCATGCAAAATTATTCGGCCCCTTTACTTTCAGTGCAGTAAACTCGCTCCAGAAGTTCAGTGAGGATCTCTGAATGATCCAATGTTGTCCTAAATGACTGATGATGATAAATATAATCCACCTGTGTGTAATCAAATCTCCTTATAAATGCCCCTGCTCTGTGATAGTCTCAGGGTTCTGTTTAAAGCGCAGAGAGCATCATGAAGACCAAAGAACACACCAGGCAGGTCCGTGATACTGTTGTGGAGAAGTTAAAAGCTGGATTTGGATACAAAAAGATTTCCCAAACTTTAAACAACCCAAGGAGCACTGTGCAAGAGATTATATTGAAATGGAAGGAGTATCAGACCACTGCAAATCTACCAAGACCCGGCCGTCCCTCTAAACTTTCATCTCAAACAAGGAGAAGACTGATCAGAGATGCAGCCAAGAGCCCATGATCACTCTGGATGAACTGCAGAGATCTACAGCTGAGGTGGGAGAGTCTGTCCATAGGACAACAATCAGTCGTACGCTGCACAAATCTGACCTTTATGGAGGAGTGGCAAGAAGAAAACCATTTCTCAAAGATATCCATAAAAAGTCTCATATAAAGTTTGACACAAACCACCTGGGAGACACCAAACATGTGGAAGAAGGTGCTCTGCTCAGATGAAACCAAAATCAAACATTTTGGCCACAATGCAAAACGATATGATTGGTGTAAAAGCAACACAGCTCATCCCCCTGAACCCACCATCCCCACTGTCACACATGGTGGGGGCATCATGGTTTGGGCTTTTCTTCAGCAGGGACAGGGAAGATGGTTAAAATTGATGGGAAGATGGATGGAGCCAAATACAGGACCATTGTGGAAGGAAACCTGTTGGAGTCTGCAAAAGACCTGAGACTGGGACGGAGATTTATCTTCCAACAAGACAACGATCCCAAACATAAAGCAAACTCTACAATGGAAGGTTCACAAATAAACGTATCCAGGTGTTAGAATGGCCAAGTCACAGTCCAGACCTGAATCCAATCGAGAATCTGTGGAAAGAGCTGAAAACTGCTGCTCACAAACGCTCTCCATCCAACCTCCCTGAGCTCCAGCTGCTCACAAACGCTCTCCATCCAACCTCACTGAGCTCCAGCTGTTCACAAATGCTCTCATCCAATCTCACTGAGCTCCAGCTGTTCACAAACGCTCTCCATCCAACCTCACTGAGCTCCAGCTGTTCACAAACGCTCTCCATCCAACCTCACTGACCTCCAGCTGTTCACAAACGCTCACCATCCAACCTCACTGAGCTCCAGCTGTTCACAAACGCTCACCATCCAACCTCACTGAGCGCCAGCTGTTCACAAACGCTCTCCATCCAACCTACTGAGCTCCAGCTGTTCACAAACGCTCTCCATCCAACCTCACTGAGCTCCAGCTGTTCACAAACGCTCTCCATCCAACCTCACTGACCACCAGCTGTTCACAAACGCTCTCGACCCAACCTCCCTGACCTACAGCTTTTCACAAAAGGTTTCCATCCAACCTCCCTGAGCTCCAGCTATTCACAAACGCTCTCCACCCAACCTCACTGAGCTCCAGCTGTTCACAAACGCTCTCCATCCAACCTCACTGAGCTCCAGCTGTTCACAAACGCTCTCCATCCAACCTCACTGAGCTCCAGCTATTTTCCAAGGAAGAATGGGCAGGAATTTCAGTCTCTCATTGTATAAAACTGATAGACATACCCCAAGCGACTGGCAGCTGTAATCGCAGCAAAAGGGGGTGCTACAAAGTATTAACTTAAGGGGGCTGAATAATTTTGCACGCCCTACTTTTCAGTTTTTTATTTTTTACAAAAGTTTAAAATATCCAATAAATTTCGTTCCATTTCACAATTGTGTCCCACTTGTTGTTTCCTCACAAAAAAAATTAATATTTTTATATCGTAATGTTTGAAGCCTGAAATGTGGCAAAAGGTTGAAAAGTTCAAAGGTGCCAAATACTTTCACAAGGTACTGTATATTAATGGAAAGAAAAAAAATAGTTCATTAATTTCTTTGCTTTAACTTTTGTGCCATTCACTGTGTAGTTTGTTATATGACTTTATTCTGTGGTTAGGTATGAGTACAAGGGTACCAAACATGAAGAAGGTGTTGCGTGTTGTTGTTTTTTTTTATTTATTTTTTTTTTATTTTATTGTCCCTGCCTTTCAAGAGCTTTCACTTATTATTCTGTTGATGTAGCTTTTTGAGGGCTTCATTTTTGTGGGACAAGTCAATTTTTTAATAGACTCATTTGGGATGGTTAAAAAACAAAACAAAACGCAATTCTGGTTTCTAATGCTGTTCAATGCAAGCAGGTGAAATGTTGTGTTAACTTTTATTTTGCAGGTTCATAGTTATAGGAATACCAAAAGTTATAACTTTTATAATTTTAACACACTTGCGAAACATTATCACGTTTATACAAAATAATGTTTGTTTCTTTCATTACTTTTCTCTGCTATGTCCAGAACTCCTATCGAAATGAATGGGTAAAGCTTGCAAAGTTCATCCTTCTCCCCATTCTCTTTGGCTTGTAGGCAGCTACGAGCTAGTCTGACACCTTAACTTGCAAGATGAGACAATCCCTTTAATCTCTAGTCCAGACCCAACATTATTGGTTACTTATCCCATTGCTACACCTTCGTAGAGTTCTGGAAAAGCGTAGCATAAAAAATAACTACTCATACGTACTACTTATAAACATATAAAGTTCGGGTGTGGCAGTTTTTTTCCCTTCCCAGTAAGATCAATTTTGCGGTGTGTGACCTTTTGTATGAAGCCTTTGATTCTTAACAACCCTTGTACAGATATGATGAAGAAACAAAATATGCTTTTGTTGGAGACTTCGCTGGTCAGATCACATTGTTGAAACTGGAAAAAGACAACAGCACTGTCATCTCGACCCTCAAAGGTCATGAAGGTAATTTCTCACACAATACTTTAAGGCAATCTGGTATCAGTAATGAGAGATTCTATTTTTGGTTGAGAATTTTTTACTCTCTGAAGTTGTTTCTTTCCATGTTTTATATGCAGATTTTACAGCCTGTACACTTGACCACAGATTTAAAGGGGTTTTGCCACAAAGTAAAATTGACGTGGGAAGCTTACAAATTAAATAACAAACATTTTCACCATTCATCATTATTAAAAATTCTGCACCGTTTTTGTTTTAGCTGCTCCTTTAGTGATCCATTGTTTACAGCTCATCTCCAGGGGATACGACCAGGGCTGAGAGCTCCTCAGTCCTGGTCGCACATGCTCAGACATCACCTCTCTTCTCAGGTAGCTACTGAGTGTTCAAACCCCGGGTGCTGTCACTCTACTCCCGTCCTCTGTACTCCTTAGTAATTAGTCAAACAGTGCAAATAAATAAAAAAGAAACCTCATTGAGGTCTGTGCATTGATAAAGAGGAAAAAAAATCCACAGGTTTGGTTCCTGCAGGGATTTGAACCTAGGACCCTTGTGCTGTTTAGCAAAAACATTACCTCTCAGCTACTCACAATGTTTTACATAAACAGACCTTTCTTTGACTAGCGAGAGGAAAGGCCTGGTGATGTCATCCTGCTGGGTCACATGATATGCAATTCAAACAAATAACACACGCCCCCTACTGAGCACACAGAGCTGGATGCAGGAGGTATGAAATAAGATCGTGGCAAAACCCCTTTAACCAATAGATGGCAGTGAGTTAAAGAGGCCTGTGACCTCTCCTGACATGTGTTTTAGTAAATACTTGTTCCCTGTGAAATAATAATTCTGGAGCATCTTTGTTATGTTGTTAGGCTACGTCTACACGGCACTGGTTTACCGTTGGATTTTTAAGCAGTTTCAGTATTTAGAATCCGCAAAAATCTGACTGTAAATCAACCCCATAGACCCCAATAGAAAATCTGAGCTGTAGTCTACACCGCTCCGATTTCCTGCGGTCGGATTTTAAATCCAAAATCTGTTCAAAAAACTTAGACCATGTTTTTCTAATCTGTCGTATTTCACTTAAAAACGGCGGATTATAGTACTGTTTAGTACTGCACAGATTTTACAGCCAGTTTGTAAAATACTGGTCGGATTACATAAAAGAATCCAACGGTATTTTACAGTTGCCATGTAGACGTAACCTTAGTCTGTTATTCCTTCTAAAAATATATTACGGAATCAGTCAGATGGGTCTTACCATTCCTGTTTTTAGAGGGATGTGTCCCTGCACACACTGACTGATTGGACAATGTCAGACTGTTAATGAATTTGGAAGAGGCATTAAAGGGTAACCATGTAACAGAGATCTAAGGAAAGATTCTCTACAATTTGTTGTTTCATTGGGGCTACAATTATTTACAGACATGTCAAAAACAGCCA
Source organism: Phyllomedusa bahiana (assembly GCA_025379985.1). Lineage (NCBI taxonomy): Eukaryota > Metazoa > Chordata > Amphibia > Anura > Hylidae > Phyllomedusa > Phyllomedusa bahiana. The sequence goes on from JAODAL010003773.1 coordinate 100,333, forward strand.
TGGGTCCTCTTTAAAGAGAACTTGTCACATAGATTATGCTCCCCTTGCTGAGGGCAGCACAAGCTAGTGACAGACCTGCTGTTTCCAGCGCTGTGTCCCTTATTCTGTAAGATGCTGGAGTTTTCGTGTATTTAATGCTCAAATCTGCAGCTTTCAGCCAGAAGAGTCATTCGAAGAGTCCTTCAAAGAGTCCGTTTTTTTTTCAAACCCCACCCATCTGAGGCTAGCCCCGCCCACCTCAACTGACAAACCTATTACTTTGAATAGGTAGAAACATGTGAATAACTGTCAGTGGGCGGAGCTAGCCTTTGGTGGGTGGGGCTAACACCTACTCATGAATAAGATTTGAGGGGTAAATGCTCTAAAACTGCTGCATCTTACAGAATAAGGGGCACAGTGCTGGAAGCAGCAGGTCTGACACTAGCTTGTTCTGCCCTCAGCAAGGGGGGCATAACCTATGTGACAGGTTACCTTTAAGTTAAATTGCATGCTGGGGAAAAATATTGCACTGGTGCATTTTTCAGTAGATATGTGGATTGTGGTATGGATTTCAACCGCTGCATAATTTAGTAGCAGATCTTCAGAATGGACAGTAATAAACTCTGAGTGACTTGGTAACTTTCTATAAAATTTTTATTTGTCATGGTAGTTACCAGAAATTTGTGCTACAGTTTCCTCCCATGGGACATTTTTCGTCATGGCAGCACAAATTCATGCATGGGCAGTACAGTGGCTCAGTGACTACCTCTATAGCCCTCCAGCGCTGGGTTTCTGGGACTCGAATCCTACCAATGACAACATCTACATGGAGTTTATGTATACTCCTATAGTTTTGTATGGTTTTCCCCTCACACTCCAAAAACATTAATTAGGTTAATCTGGAATTTAGATTGTAAGCCCAAATGGGAGCATTTTGAATGATAACCATCTCTATACAGCGCTGTATAAATGAATAGAAATCGATAAAATTCAATGTGGAATGGAACTTCTGTCCAAGAATTTTATTGAAAAGTGTATTTCTAGTAATATGATTTTATCACCTGTTCACAGGATAGATAATAAATGTATGATTGCTGGGGCCCAATCACAGGCTGTTTTCATCAGCCCATAGACTTTGAATAGCACAGCAGTTCCAGTCAAATGCCTTCTCAATATATCTGTGTGGTGAACAGGGACTTGAGGACCCCATCATAATGATTGAGGATCGCAGCGATCATGTGCTCATTTTATAAGTTACACGTACACGTCACCTTCCTTTTTTTTTCTTTTCTTTTTGCTGTTCTTTAAACGTAGGTGTTTCATCCTGGCAGTCCAGTGCACTATAGCAGAATCCATGTGTGATTGTATATAGCAACCAACAAAAGAGAAACCCATTTAAAAATGTATCAAAAAACTTTATTAATAATGCATAATAATGAAACAACACCACAAAAATATAAATTAAAAAAAAGCACCTCCACCCAGATAAATCAATAAATGTACAAGCAGGGAGGTCTAGGGTCACGTCCTAAAAAAAATGTGTATACTTATGGCATTATAACAACCAACCAACCTCCTAATGAATTATTTCAAAAGACCCACTGGCCGTATCAATATAATACTATACCAAGGAGGAGGTGTCCGCTACAGAAAATGATGCTGCCAAAGGATCGTGCCGACTGGACCTCCGTGCCAACCCCACACGCGTTTCGCTAACGCTTCTTCAAGGGGATGTATATACCGTATATACTCAAGTATAAGCCGACCCGAGTATAAGCCGAGGCACCTACTTTTGCCACAAAAAAACGGGAAAGCTTATTGACTCGAGTATAAGCCTAGGGTGGAAAACGCAGCGGCTACTGGTTATTTTTAAAAATAAAAATAGATACCAATAAAATTACATAGGCAGTTTAATGTCCCCCCATAGGCAGATATAGGCAGTTTAATGTCCCCCATAGGCTGGTATAGGCAGCTATATGTCCCCCATAGTACTAGGCAGGTATAGGTAGGCTATAGGTAGTACTAGGCAGGTATAGGCAGGCTTATAGGCAGTACTAGGCAGGTATAGGTAGTACTAGGCAGGTATAGGTAGTACTAGGCAGGTATAGGTAGTACTAGGCAGGTATAGGTAGGCTTATAGGCAGTACTAGGCAGGTATAGGTAGTACTAGGCAGGTATAGGTAGGCTTATAGGCAGTACTAGGCAGGTATAGGTAGTACTAGGCAGGTATAGGTAGGCTTATAGGCAGTACTAGGCAGGTATAGGTAGTACTAGGCAGGTATAGGTAGTACTAGGCAGGTATAGGTAGGCTATAGGTAGTACTAGGCAGGTATAGGCAGTACTAGGCAGGTATAGGTAGGCGTATAGGTAGTACTAGGCAGTACTAGGCAGGTATAGGTAGGCTTATAGGCAGTACTAGGCAGGTATAGGTAGTACTAGGCAGGTATAGGTAGTACTAGGCAGGTATAGGTAGGCTATAGGCAGTACTAGGCAGCAATAGGCAGTACTAGACAGGTATAGGCAGGTGTAGGCAACGTTTTAAAACAAAAAAAAATCACTTACCTGGCTCCCCGCTGCTCCGTCTCCCTCACTGGCCGGCCTCCTCGCTGTTCGGTCCTGCGCGCTCTTCTCGGCACAGGCGGGTGAAGTCATCAGGCCGCGCACGCAGCGTGATGACATGCACGCTGCCTGTGCCGGGGAGCTCCGGACAGCCGCGGCCGCTCCGGAGAGTTTGCGGCCGCCCGGAGTCCACTGCGGAGCACGGAGCGCTCGCTCTGTGCCCCGCAGTGGTATCTCTTCACCTGTGTGCGCTCCGGAGGAGTCGCATGCAGGTGAAGAGATGACGGACAGTGCCCGGGCCAGCGCAGCGCCTGGACACTGTCAGCCGTTCTCGGCCTTCAGTTATATGCGCTCCTTGAGGAGCCGCATATAACTGAAGCGTCCCTGTCATCACTCTGGCCATCGCAGCGCGCCGAGCGCCGACAGTGACTCGAGTATAAGCCGAGGAAGGCGTTTTCAGCACATTTTTTGTGCTGAAAAAACTCGGCTTATACTCGAGTATATACGGTAGTTTAATACAGTAAGGTGAAGTACTGGGAGTGTCACACGTTTTTATAAGCTCTTTTCACTTTTGAGATGCACAAGTTGTCTTGTATAGTTATAATAACATGATCCTAGATTACAGTGGTCCCTATGCATACAATATATGGTTTCTGGAGTACCATTGTATGATTTCAACGTACCTTTATGGCAGACTGGTAATTAGTTCCAAGACTCCAAAATGTCACCCAACATAATGTAAAATAAAGATAAAAGAAAATTGCCAAGAATAATTAATCAAGTTCTTTGACTATAACAGGCAGAAGGAGCTGCTGGAAATCACTTCCTATTTTGAGGGCAGAAGCTTCTTTGGTTCATATACTTTGGGGTGCCCATAGAAGTCGTTCATCCTGGCATACGTTAAGAGCAGTACAGAACATGTAGTACCGCACTAAACTGTGGAGGCGCTGTAGACCGCAAGTCACTGCATGCACTAATACATGTAAAAGCAGTACAGGACATGTAGCACCGCACTGTACTGTAGAGAGGCGCTACTAGTTCGCCAATCACTGCATGCACTTCCTTTAATACAGATATGACAGTAAAATGTTTATAATAATTGTATGAATCAGTGTTTGAGACATTGTATCGTGATACCGTGCTCTGGCCCAGGAATGACCATTGTATGCTGAGAATCTTGGACCTCCTTTATCAAAACTGTCTAAGGCCGTGTTCACACGGCTTATTTCGGCGCGGATTGGCGCCGTACTGCGCGCCGGATTTACGCTGCAGTACGGCGTCAATCCGTCGCAGTCATTATGGTAATCCACAGCTCTCATAGAGAACAGTGGATTCCGTCGGGAGAAAGTGACATGAACATTATTTTCAGCGCGGACGCGCCGTAGATAATGCATTGTCTATGGGGCCGGCGGGCTGCTCTCCCGCCCCGCCCGCGTCCCGCCCCTTATTCAAGCCGGAATTGCGAGCGCAGTCCGGCTCGCAAATCCGGCGTGAATAAGCCGTGTGAACGGGGCCTAACAGTAACTTTGTTGTCCCATAGCAACCATTCAGAGCTCGGCTTTCCTTTTTAGAAATTGCTCTGGAAAAATGAAAGCTGACCTCTGGTGGCTATGGGCAACAAGGACAGTCTTAGGACTATGTTCACACAATGTAGTGTGGCATGTACAATATGCGCCTCAATACATTGTGTTTCGGGAGCTCGCGCTAACACGCCAGCCCCATTGAGGTGCATTACTCGTGGCGCGTATTCACCGCAAGTAACTGACATGTCACTTATCTCCCCGCGCGTAAAATATGATCGTATTGTATGAGCGAGGAGAGGAGGCACAATCCATAGTTCTCTATGAGAGCTATGGATTACCGTAATTATGGGGCACATTTCCACGCGTATTAAGTGCAGTACGCCGTGAAATGCGCAGCAAAATAAGCCGTGTGAACATACCCTTACGGATGTCTTAATTCAGTTCTGTCATGAGGCCATCCTGCTCTCATATATCTGAGAGGTCAGATATATGCTCTGTCGGTTCTGTTTGCAGCACAACGTGGCCTCCCGATCGCAGGTTAAAACCTTTTTGCAGGGGGTTGCACATTCCGTCCCACCGGTTTGTAGGCCTATCAAACCATGGGATCTAAATTCTTGTTTTGAAGGCCATGCAGTCTTCACCTTTTGAGCCATTACAGGAAGTTTCCCTATGTTTACTTTCATGTAAAGTGGCCTTCCTGGTGGCCATTACCTCCATCCGCGGTGTGTCTGAACTGGCAGCTCTATCGTCTAAGTCCCCTTTCTTGGTACTCTATAAGGACGAAGTTGTTTTATGTCCTGTTCCTTCATTTCTCCCTAAGGTGTTTTCATCGTTTCATATCAATGAGGACATAGTTTTGCCCTCTCTTTGCCCCTCGCCCTCTCATCCTCGTTACATTGTTAAGACTTGGTCAGGGCCGTTCGGATCTACTTCTCGATTACGGAATCCTTTAGGCACTGCGAAGCCCTCTGTCATTCCAGAGGGTCCGCCACCATTGCTAGCTGGGTCTAGTCTGCAGTTCGGAAGCCTAACGGTCTAAAAGGGAACCTCTTCCGTTTTGGGTCACCGCTCATTCCACATGAGCGGTTGATGCCTCATGGGCGGTTCAGTATCGAGCTTCAGCTTTACATGCTTGCAAAGCTGTCACCTTTCAGCTGTCCATACTTTTTCTAAGTTCTACCAAATCCATACCTTGACTTCGGCTGACCACAAGCCTCGGTACTTCAGGCAGCAGTGTGCTAAGGGCTGCCACTGCTGATACATTTTTTTAGTTATTACCTATTTTGGATTTCTCCATAAGTCCACTACATAGGAGTCTGCTGAACACCGTAGAAGGAAAAAAAATCCAAACTTTTTTTGGGGTTGTTTCACATACTCTAAAATTATAAATAAAGAGTTATCAAAAAGTCCCATCTATCCCAATTTGATACCAATAAGTGCACTTCAGCCTGCAAAAAATGCACCCTCATTCAGGTCAATAGAGGGAAGTACAAAAAAGCTATTGGTTGCAGAATATGGCGCTGCAGCACAGATTTAAGAGAGAATATTTGCATTTTTTTAACAGTTCCAAAAAAATTAACGAAAACCCTACATATTTGGTATTGACGGAATAGCTTCAACCTGTGGAATATCCATAGCACATCGTTTATACCGAACAGTGAAAGCTGTAAAAACAAAGTGTGTTTTTTTTTTTTTTTTTTTTCACATCTCACCCCACTTAGATTTTTTTTTGGGGGGTTTACAATTATATTCTGTGGTACAGTCAATGGCTCCATTAAATCGTACATCTTGTCCTACAAAATAAAAGCCCTTGTGTATGTAGATGGAAAAATAAAAAAAAAGTAAAAAAAATGAGCCTAAGGCTATGTCTACACTGCTTAGGAATAAGATTGTATCTTCAGCGCTTTTTCATTTTTTTAAAAGCGCCGAAGATACGATCGTTCCTGCGGCCCCATAGACGGCAATAGGAAAGACGAGCTACAGTCTCCACAGCTCGTCTTTTCTCTGCCCGTCTTTCGGCGCCGGTGTATTATACAACATGTTATATAATACGCCGGCGCTTCTCGTTTTCTTGCCGTCTTCCCCTACAATACAATTGTGTGGGCGACGTCAGGAAAACGAGAATCAACCACGGTTTTTGCACAAAGCGTGACAAAAGCCGCGGTCCTGCATCAGAGAAACGTCTGCTTTCAAGCCGTTTTTTGTCTGATGCTGTGTAGACATAGCCTAATTATTTTTCAAATTTAAATTTTATTAACATTTCAGTAAACAGTACAGTTCACACAAGGGAAAAGAAAAAAGTGAAGCCAATGATACAGATAAGTAATGTATAACAGCTAGTACAAACTGGCCTAACTAAGCTAACATTAGTCTATGGGACATAAAGAACAGAACTTTAAATGATGTTCACCTGAGGGAAGTCCCAGATTTCAACACCTTGAGAAAAACTAGGGTATTTCTGCAATAATAAGAAACAGGGGAGACAAAGAAACAAAAGGGCGGGAAGAGAGGAAGGGGAGAAAAGAAAAAAAAAAAGGGGGGGGGTTGGAAAAGTAGACTTCTGCAAGGGATAAGATGAAGAGGACATAGCCTAATTATTATGTACCATACACAAGGGTTTTACTGATTTGCTGCCCATTGGGATGCATTGGTGAATTTATCTTTTTTTGTAATTCACTTTTATGAAAATTTATGAGAAAACAATTGTCATGCTGCACAATAACGCTGCTACAATTTAACCTAATCTATCATGTTACATTTTTTTTCACATTTTAGGCAGCATCTCGTGCCTTTACTGGGATCCTGTTCAGCGGTATCTGTTTTCAGGTTCATCTGATCACAGCATTATCTTGTGGGACATTGGAGGGAGGCAAGGACGAACACTCATCCTTCAAGGACACCAGTAAGAATTTCACATTTTGCTGAATGACCATGGCTGCTGTAATACAATGTATACGAAATTGTTTGCCGTCAGATATTGGATCCACTGTTTCTGGCCCAAAGCCAAATCCTCACTTTCATTTAATTCAGTGACTACTTTGAAGTAGTTGAATGATGTTCATTGATTTAATACTTGCGTGTTTTCAATATGAGACTGAATGACGTGAAAGGGAAAAGAACAGATGTGGCCAACAACCTGCATTATCTTAGCACGTTACCTGTGTATCATAGATTGAGAGATGCAGCGTCATTTGTCATCCTTTGTTATAGGAAAGGGATATTTTCTGTAATCTGAGACGTGTCCTTTAATTCACTGATATTGGAAAGTCATACAGTACGGGTGATGGAGATTGGAAGACCATGATGGTAACAGTTGTTTCTCTTTATTGTAGTGATAAGGTACAAGGTGTGTGCTATCTGCAGCTCACCCGACAGCTGGTCTCATGCTCAGTCGATGGGGGAATCTGTGTTTGGAATATGGATATTGAAAGAGAAGAGGTAATAGTGCTTCACTATCGCACATTTACACATCTGTCTTCACTCTTTTTATTTTGTCCATTGAAAGAACAGCTGCCCATGGTAACACAGTAGAATTGCTTATAGAAGTGATAGTGTTGTACAAAGGCACCTTACAGTAGAACTGTGTGGATGGCTTATGCTGCTATCAAACAGGTGCTGTGTGCACAATTTTTCTGTGTACATGAGGCCATATTATAGTAGGATCAGTTCCACTTCAATAGTGTTGCCCAAACCTGTCCCTATTTGGCTTGATACTGGTTTGACCAAACTTTTGAAAAAAATCTGGTTTGTGACTTCCTAAACACGAATTTTGTCACTCTGACCCTAATCTTAAATGTGGGTTTAAAGTAAGGGATTGTTCACATAGCATTTTTGGATCCATTTTTGATCCGAAAAACGGATGCAAAAGCTCTGCGTAAAACGCATCCAACAAGCAGTTGGATGTTTAGATGCGTTTTTGCTGTAGCAGAAACGCACCCTATAGTTTTAAGTAGGGCATCTGCTGCGTCTTTCGGATCAAGAATTGACATGAAAATTCTTTTAACGGATCCGAATAATGTATGTAAACACGCATCGGCCATCACCTGTCTGAACGCCGATGCGTGTTTTACATTGAAAGCAATGTAAATCATATTGCACATTGTTAGATGCGTGTTTGGGTCTGAAACACGGATTCAAACACGCATATAATAAATATGTGAACATCCCCTAAGGATCGTATATTTTTTATTTTACTGGTTCGTATGGGTAAAATTTCTGATTCAATATTACTTTCAGTTCAATGGTACTCTGCTTTTGGAATGGAAGTGACACTGATTCAAATGTGTTGTTGAGCTAACCCCTATAAACTAGTAAAAAAACCTAAATATTACCCTAACTTTCAACCAAAGTATTTCTTTTTTGGGGCACTAGAGGGGGGGGGGGCATTTTCACCAAGATCATTCAGATTCTGGTCTAATTTAATTTCCACTTCAGTCCAAAGTGCAACATTGCCACACTTTTACAGCCATGGGTAAAGTATTATATGCTACATTTATGATTTAAAAGAAAGAAAAAATTATTAGAGTTTAATACGTTTCGCGCATGGAATAACTCTTCCTGTGTTTGCTGCATTCAAGGCTCCTCAGTGGTTAGAAAGTGACTCCTGCCAGAAGTGTGCCCAGCCCTTTTTTTGGAACATAAAACAGATGTGGGACTCAAGGACTCTGGGGTTACGCCAGGTAATAGGATGGAGAGGAGTCTCAGTCTAATGTCATCACTTTTAATGTGTCTACCACACTTCTTGCATCATAAGGGGCTTTATTCTTTTCTATCTGTCTATATAGCATCACTGCAGGAAATGTGGGCAGGCAGTCTGTGGAAAATGCAGCTCCAAGAGATCCAGCTATCCCATTATGGGTTTTGAGTTCCAGGTGCGGGTTTGTGACTCCTGCTTTGAGAGCATAAAAGATGAGGAGTGAGTATTTAGAAATGGCATTCATGGCCTCATGACCTTGTAATTTGTCTTTGTTTTTTTTTGTTTGTTTATTTTTGCCTCTCTGTTCTTGTTCTTAATAAAGAAATGTGGTTGAAGGGGTTGTCTCATTGCTTTTTTTTAACGTTTAACTATGGTGCAGAGGCTGGGAGAAATAGAAAAACCCATACGTTTTATTTACGCCATTTTAACTCCCGTCTTTGATCCAGTTCAGCAATGTTGCCTCTCCTGATCCCCTCCGATCTTAACTATGGTTTATCCAAGCCGCAAGCCTTTGGCTTCATCCACACACCTACCTCTTAACGTATGTTCAATCCAGTGATGCGGCAACTCACCCTCTCTGCTAGTACTTCGGAAATATAAATCACTAGTTATCATAGTCTCAATATGCTCATCAGACAGTAATAATATAATATAAATATATATATATAATTTTTTAATGACTCTGCACTATAGTTAAACGTCAATAATTAGGTTCTCTGGTATAAAATGTTTGGCTATGTTCACACGTACTGCGCGAAATACGGGGCGAGATACGTCCCAGTCATTACGGTAATCCACAGTTCTCATAGAGAACTATGGATTACGTCTCCTCTCCCTGCTCGCATAATGCGGGGAGAGAAGTGACATGTCAATTATGGATGTAAGGCTATACAGGCAGTCCCCAACTTACACCGTTCTGACTTACATATGTCCCCTAGTTACAAACGGAGACGTATGGGGTGTGGCTGACATTCAACACTGAGCCACGCCCCATGATAACCGAGTGCCAGCATGCCACAGCTGCACATGAGATACAGAACGTTAGGTGAACGCTTTTAAAAAAGGGCACAGACAGCAAAACAAATGTAAAAACTGTTCCATGCACTATTCAAAACTTAAACATTTTTTTTTTTGCTGGAATTACATATAATAAATATACCTGGTCCGATACAATTTCAACTTAAGAACAAACCTACAGTCCCTATCCCGTTTGTAACCCAGGGACTGCCTGTATGTTCACAGATTTATCTCACATGGATTTAATTGTGGAATGTACAAGGATTTTACACCCAAATCTGTATTAAATTCCGAACAGAGTATCTGTTTACATGTTAATTGAGACCTGTGGATTTTTTTACTGATGGATATGAAATCTGTGCCACAGAAAGACAGTGATGTCACTTAATGACGTGGTTTCCACACATATTCAGCATTGAGTAGATAGGACACAGATCAGCCCCATTCAGTGAGGTTATTCTGCATCTATGTTAAGCAAATAAAAAATCCAGCTTGCCAGGCAAGGACAGTGTGGAGGTTGGAAGCCCCAATTGAGCTTTTCACATAAACAAGAAAAAATTCCAGCGTCCTCTTAAAACTGCTTTTTACATTTTCCGGTATTATAATACAGCAGACACAGAGAAACAAACTTGGCTTATGCGATTAGCAATGATTAAGAGCAGTTCTGCCTGAAACTCGTAAGCAAGCCAAGTTTGTTTCTCTGTCTCTGCTGGATTTTAATACCAGAAAATATAAAATGTGGTTTTTAACAAGCCGCTGGAATTTTTTTTTCTTGTTTACATCTTCATCTACAAATCCGTGACAGAAATTTAAGGGCATCTCCTAGGATATCCACCATGGATCCACAACATCCTGTGATCATAGCCTTTAGGGAATATTACAGCTCAGTGAACCTGACCTTACGACTGTCATTGGCAGCCACCTGTTGCCGGTTAGAAAGCACTTTTAAGGTATGTTTACACAACATATTTTGAATAGTAAATTTACTCTTCAACAAAACACCTGATTAGAGGCATATTTTGCAAAATCCTATCCCCATTGTTTCCTGTGAGGATTTTATCCTTGTAAACGGCTCACGAGTTGACAAGGCATTTAAATTTACGCAAGTAAAATAGTTTCTAAATATTCGCCACAAATATGCTTGCAAGATGCACGTTATATGAATTATGGCGCAAATTGGAATCGATGAGAGGTGTATAGAACATTGAAGCTTATTTTAAGGCATATCTCGACGCAAAATATGCTTCAATACGTCATGTGAACATACACTTAGGGTTGGAACTGCAAAAAAAGCCCCAACAAACTACCATCACGATCATTCTTCAGACAAGCATTTTCAACCTAGGTACATGATGTAAAAACATGACGGTGAAAGCATGAGATACTAAATACAGTGATCGTGTCCACATGAGCAGATTGAGGGTGGTTTCCATGTAGTGATTTTGTAGAAAAAAAACTGCTTTCTTAGCACATTTATACGTGTTGTGTTTTTTTTTTTTTTTTTTTTTCCTTCTGTTTTGTGCAAAAGCTTAAAATACACTGCATACTTGGCTTTTAAATTTTTTTGCATGTTAAAGCCACTAACTAGAAAGGAGAGAAAAAAACATTTTTTTTTTCTTGCAGAAAAATAAAGCACTTGTAAATGTGTGTTGTGTTTTTTTTTTTTATGCATATTTTATTACAAATCATGTGGTGGGTAGTAAAAAAACAAAACGCCTTAATAAAAGCATGTACTTATTGTTTAGAAAGAAGGGTGGGGAGGACACCACAAAGATCATAAAACATGCAATTTCTTAGTGTTTTGTTTTGTTTTTCCTGCCACAAAATGCCATGCATAATGTAAATGTGAAAGAAGAAATCCGGCCTAAACCCTACAAGCACTAGATGGCTTCTGTTGATCTGAATATTGGTCACCTTGATAGCTATCACTATTTCGGTTGTAGTAGTATTAATAATAATCTTTTGTCTCTAATTCCTATTCAGTCGAACATCACTCGCCACATTCCATGAGGGTAAACACAACATCTGCTTTATGACTATGGACATCTCTAGGGGGCTTATGGTTACGTGTGGCACAGATCGGCTAGTAAAGGTATGTTCCCTATTTTATCTATTTGAGACATATATTTTTTTAAATATTTAGTGCTCTCTACCTGAAAGTATTCCCTTTTATTATATCAAGGCATGGTGGATTTAGGTATAAGTGGACTGACCTTTTTATAAGAGAGAACATTTAAGGAGATATTAACTTACAGCCATTTGGGTAATGGGGGGGAAACCGAGACTGGCAAAGAACACATACAGTTAATGAGAATTATCTGCAGTTTCAAAATAACTGCATGTGTGGCTATAGAATGATGTGACTACTCAACAGATATTAAAAGTTTATGGTTTCACTTTGTATAATAAAATATTTAGTGACGTCGTCCAATATACCGTGTATCTCATGGTTTTGACAATCTTGGCTTGTTAGGGCATGTCCCCACAGCATGGGTTTGCGGCCGGTTTTTCAGACGGTTTGCGGTTTTGCAGACCGTCTGAAAAACCGTCCGCAAACGAGCACACCAGACTTCTATGGAATCTGTGCAGCAGTCCCCACTTTTTCAAACCGTTGGCTGCCCGAAAAACATTGTGCATGCACATTCTTCTGTCCGGTTTTCGGACGGAAAATGTGCATGGGAAGGAGGAGGGCTTTTCTCCGTTTATCGCGGAGAAAAGCCCCCCCCCCCTTCGCGGCCGTGAGGACCGCACACAAACCGGACAAATACCGGTCGGATAAACCGACCGGTATTTGTCCATCGCCGTGTAAACGGGCCCTTAGTGTTATGTTTCCCCTTTTCCATCACTTCTCATGTTCCCCTGTACACACTTAATTTGGTAAGTATGTTGCACAGTTACTACATCTGATTCCACTCTTTCAAGCAAATCTTTTGTTATGTTCTTTAAAGCTACACTAGAACATACAAGATCTAAAAATAATGTGCTAGTTTTCACACCCAAGTCAGAGCAAGTCATTTTTTCAGACAATTGCATCGGTTAATTTCACTTTTGTTGGCTTGGATACGCATAGGTCCATTCTGATTTCCAATGTGTTTTAATACTTGTTAGGCGATGTTCACACGGCTTATATACGCCATAATTGTGGGACGGATTTCAACCCGCAATTACGGCGTGTGGGCGGGGCGGGGGCAGCAGCTCGCCGGCCCCATAGACAGCCATTATCTACGGCGCGTATCACGCCGGGATAATGTGCATATCACTTTCTCCCCCCTCGGCGTATTCGCTGAGCGGGAAGGGGAGACAGAATCCATAGTTCTCTGAGAACTGTGGATTACCGTAATGCCTGGGACGGATTTCAGCCCGTATTGCAGCACACTACGGCGTGCAATACGGACTGAAATCCGTCCCAAAATAAGCCGTGTGAACGAGGCCTTAGTCCAGATCTGAGTTTAACATTTTCAACGAATTCTGATAAATTAAAGGGCTCCTGCCAGCATGAAATTGCTGTCCAATCTACCAGCATTATGTTATAGATCCAGAGGAGCTGAGCATAATGTTTGTCCCATAATATTGTGGGGGAAAAAAATCATTATGACTTGTAACTTAACTCAAAACATGATCAGCGCTTCTAAAACCATGTTAAACCAAATGGCACAGGTGCTTGCGGTGGCGCAAACACCCAAACTGATAGACGCCCCCCAAATATATGAAGAGACGTTTAAACAATGTTTAATAAATCTTTTTCAAAGTGCTTTTTTCTACTTTTGGGGATAAATGAAAATTTTAAAAGGGGATGTATGTTTCCCTTACTTCGGCTCAAAACACTGTCTAGCTTCCACTCGTGAATGCAGGGGCTTTTTTTTTCCCTCCCCAGCGGGATGACTCATCCCCCCCCTTCACTGCTGGCCTGGACCCCCCCCCCCCCCCCCCCCCCTCTGAGTCACATATCCTGTGTCTCTCCTTCAGTTTATTTTATAAGGCTGTTAATCCAAAGGCTGCTTCAATCTAATCTGACACTGATCTCTCCCAGCTGGAGATTATTACGTTTTCTAAGAAGGGCACAGATCGGGGTTAGCAGGAGAGTTAGGCACGGGGTCCAAAAAATGTATGTTTTCTATTTTTACAATTGCGAGTGGTTTTGCTAGGTGGGGAGACAGAAAAATGCTAGGCCCCTAACTTGAGTCATTCTGTACAGCCTGTAAATTGACCGGGGGGCTGTACAGAATTTTAAATGGCCTCACTAGTAAAATGCGGAGGAGGGATTAGCCCCACAGGATATCAGTTTTAAAATAAAAACACAAGATAGGGACATTTGGAAACAAGGCACTTTGCAATGAAAATTCAATTGCTTTTGTTTTTCACTGTCCCCTTTTTCTAAAGCCCTTTAAGAAAGATAACACCCCTTTAAGGTTCTTAGTGAACATTTGTTATCACAGACTTTCATGTATCCTAAAAGTAGCAGAAATGCCCTTTGAAATAGTTCATATATTCATCTTTTTACTGTCCCTAGCATTTGCAGAGTGCTGCTGATCCTTTTTTGTGTTTGCGGCCACGTCGGCCAGCACCTGTGCCATTTTGTTTAGAATGGTTTTTAGAAGCGCTGGATCATTGGAGGTTTCCTTCCTACGTTGCAAGTTCCTTTGGGAATGACAGAAAAAAGCACAGAAAGTTACCCTTTTTTTTCTTTTCCTGTCAAGAACGGACCCATTGTAGTAAACTGGGTCCACCGGGTGTCCATTGTGAAACAGTTTGCAGCTCTGCGACGGAGGTTCTGAACAAAACCCTAAAACAAGAGTAACCGGGCCTTATTGATTTAAGGATTACCTGTGACCTCTCCTGATGTGTTTCAATAATTATAGTAATTATTACTAATAATTACTATTATCTCTGCTTAGCGCTCTATGTTGTGTGGTTGCTTTGTTATTTCTCCAATAAATTTATTCCATCTCCCTTTTGAGAGCATTTTTCTGCCTTTGATTTGCATTGCCCAGTCTGTGGTGACGTATTTTCAGGGAAAACCAAAAAATCCCTTTGAAAACGGGAAAAGGAAACCCCTCGGGGATGATTCAGTAATTTCTAGGGGGAAAACGGGGAAACCCAAATCCAGTTACGGTATATAAGAGAAGGTGCTCCAGAGAAGTTATTTAATAGGAAGCGCAAGTATGCACCATAACAGACTTGTCACAGATGTCCTTTTTAAAACCTCTGCTTATCTTTTCCTAGTGACCCAGTAGGAGGGTTAAAAATGATTGGCACTTTTTTTGGGATGCATAAGGAAATTTAGCGACAACCCCTCCTTAAGAAAAAAATTTTTTTTCCATATTTAAATTTTTCACTTTTCCCGCTTTTTATTTGGGGTGCTCGTTTCCCCTTTTTAAAAAGTTTTCTTTAAAGGACTTTTTTTCAAAATTTTTTTTTAAAAAATATTAAAAAGTCCTGGACGCTCAACCCGAAAAGGGGTTGGGTTTTTTTGGGGGGATTTATTATAATTTTTTTAAAATTTAAAAAAATTTTTTTTTTTTTTTTTTTTTTCCCCCCCCCCTAAGGGGGATTTCAAAAACCCCTCGGGTTTCTTAAAAAAAGAGTCCCTCTTTCTTCTTTTTTAAAAAGGAGGCTGCCTAAATTTTTTCCCCAAGCACCCGGTTGCGTAGCCTTTTTAAAGGTCGCCCGGGCTTTTTTCAGCTTTTAAGTTTGCCCCTGGGCCGTTTTAGGGGATTGGGGTTTTATCATTTGGCTTTAACTTTTATCCCATTTTATGGGGGGAAATAAATTAAATTTAAAACAATTAAAGGGGGGTTTTTTTAAACCAAAGGGTTTTTTTCCCCACAAACACGGGGGAAAAAATCCAAATAAATTTTGTAATTGGGGGGCATTTCGGGGAAATTTTTAAATTTACCCGGGAAACCCTTTTAAAAAAAAAAAAAATTTAGGTAGAAAGATTTGGGGAATTTTAGGGAATTTAAAAGGGGGAAAAATTTTCCCCCAATGGCCCAAAAAAGGGAAGAAAAAAAACCTCCCGGTTTGGGAAAAAAATGTAACTTTAGAAAGGGTGCCCATATGGTACCCCATACCTTTTTTTTTTTAGGCTACCTTTAAAAAATTTTTTTTTAAAATTTTTTTTAGAAAAAAAATAATTTGTTTTCCCCTTTTTTTTTAATAAAAAAAAAACGGGGGATTTTTAAAAATTTTTTTCCCATGATTAAAGGTTTTTTTTTTTTCAAAAAAAAATTAATTTCCCCTGACCCTTTAACCGGGATTGATTTTTCCCTCCTTTGTTTTATGGAAAAGGGGGCTGGAAAAAGTTAAAAATAAAAGGGGGGCTTTTTAAATAATGGACCCCTTTTTTAAAAAGCTTTAAAACCCCCAAATGGAATATACAAAATACCCCCTTTTAAAAATAAAACCACCAGTTCGAGGTCCATTTTTTCCCCCTTAAAAAGGGCATTTTCCCAAAAAAAAGGGAAAAAAAACCACCCCAAAACAAAAAAAAACCTCATTTTTTTTTTTTTTCAAAAAAAAATTTTAAAAGACCCAAAAAAAATTTTTTTAAAGTTTTACGTAAAAAAAACAAATTTTTAAAAACCCTTTTTTGTAAAGTCCCCCATTTTATTTTTTCTCATTTCTAGCCGGGTTTGGTTTTATTTTTTAACAAAGGGGTTTTTAAAATTTTTTTTTTTAAAAAATTTTTTTAAAAATTTAAAATTTAGGGTTTTTCAGGTGGGTTTTTGATGTTTGGGGTTTAAAAAATTTCCCCTTTGGAATAAAATTTTTAAAAAAGCTTTATTTATTTTTTTTCAACCTGGTAAAACATTTTTCTCATTTTTCCCTGGGAAAGATTTTTACCCATAAATTTCCAATTTTTTTCCTTTAAAAAAATTTTTTTGGTTCCTTTAAAAAAGGAAAATAAGTTTTAAAAAAAAAATTTTTCTTCTTAAGGTTTGTTTTTTTTATTTCTTGCTAAACAAAAGCCTGATTTTAAAAGTTTTGTTTTCCAAAATTGGGGAATTTTAAAATTTTTTTTAAATTTGGGGGTTAGGGTTTCCTTTTGGGGGTTAGGAAAGGGAAAAAATTTTTCGAAGGCCTCTTAAAATTTTTATTTAGCAACGTTGGCCAGGGTTCAAAAGGGAGCCCCGGGTTTTTTAATTTAAAGGGGTTTTTTCTTTAAAGTTCAAATTAAAAAATTTTTAAAATTGAGGGGAAATGGGGTTTTTTAAAATCATTTTTTTTTTTTCCCGGAATAATAAATTTCCAAATTTTTTTTTTTTTACCCCAGCATTTTGGTGTTTTAAAAGGGGAATATAGAAAACCCCCCACTGGGAAATTTTAAAATCCCAAAAAAAATTATAAATTTTCAGATTGTAGAATTTTTTTTTTTGCTTTTTTACATTTTTTTTTAAAAAAAAAAAAAAATGGTAGAATTTTGGGGGGCAATGGTGTATTATAAATTTTTTTTAAATTAAATGTTTTCCCCCTTTTAAAAAAATGAAATTTTTTTCTTTGGGGGTTAACACCCTTATGAAAATTTAAACCAGATGTGGACCCATCCCCCTAAAAATTACCTGTGAGGAGAATTGGCCAAAATTTTTTTTTGGAAACCAAAATTTAAAATTTTTTTTAGCCCCTTTGGTTTCCCAAAATTTAAAATTTTAAAAAATGCTTTAATTAAAAATTTTAACAGGTAAGGTTGAAAAATATTTTTATTTGTTTTTAATTATTTATTTTACAAACCCCCAAAACAATAAATGTTGTCTAAATTTTACGTTTTTTAATTTGGGTTTCTGCCCTATACATATATTTTTCCCTATAGTATTTTGTAATATTGTCTCTGTAAATTGAAGCATAAATCCGTCATACCAAATTAAACCACCAACCGTAGCATGCTACATCAAGGTTGATCAATACCTTATACGGTTGTTCTCACTTGCCTTAATCATTTCAAAAAAGGTTATTACACCCATAAAAAATCATTTTGACTTATCCAGTGCAGTTTACTGGTATTTGACAGCATGGAGAAAAAAACTAGATTGGAAATGCTTGGGGCTGAGGTTGTTTGTTATAATGGCTACACCTCTTGGATTCACCCGTATAGTCCCATTGTTTGTATATATTTGTCCTTAATATTAACTATTGATGTTTAGTTGATTTGCATCTGTGCTAAAACTAATATTTAGTGTAAAAAAAGATTTAGAAGTAGACTGCAGGTAAAGTGGGTCCATCAGACACTTTGCTTGTGAACTTGCAGCAATATGGTTTCTAGGTACGTTCTACGCAGGTATGTTTTGGCGCTGCATCGAAAACTGGCAGAACTTGGGCAATATTGATCTTTTCTATATCTCGATACAGATGTAACCAGTGATGATCAAATAATGATCAGCTTCTTCCCATGTTTGTAAATTAAATGAAAAATAAAAAAGCCCCTTAAAAGATAGTTAGAAGGAAAACAAAACAGTTTATGGGAAATAACATTAGAGTAGTTTGAGATTTGTGGTAAAGAAAGCATTTATCAAAATTGTATTTAATCCATACCATAAGGAAAGGGCACTATTGTTAGGTATGTATAAAGAATCAAAAGCAATGCATCTGTTCCCTTCAGGGGCCGCTTAATGTAGAATGCTCGTAACTAGTATACAATTGCTACAGCGGCTTAGGGCGTTCACAAAGTGGCTTTCAAATCAGAAGTAAAATTGTCTTGTAGATGGAAAACTTGTATGCAGACATAAACACCGCCATATAGCTGAACAAGTACATTGGGAATGTGGAATTAAATATAGCCTTTGGAAATAGACACGCATCACACTGTAAACTTACCGTAAATCGGAGTGCCGACTAATTTTGTCTGAGTCCCTTGATTGAAGTAGGTGGATCGGGAAGTCTTCCACCAAAGGCAAGTACCCTCGTAGACATGGTTATAAAGGCGAGTGCTGCACTGAGCCACAAGTATTCCCTAATAGTAGTTTGTCTACAAAAGACTTGTAAATGCTCATTGAATTTTGACATAGTATCGTGGGACTACCAAGCTCTGTTTTTTTTTTGTTGTTTTTTTTTACCCCAAGCAGGCAGCTACTGACGGACATGCAGGTTTGTGGCTGCCTAGAATCAAGATTAAATGTTAGGTATACCGAGTAGGATTAAATGTATGTATGCTCAATCTTGGGTAATTGCCACATATTTCTATAGTGGTTGCTTATCTGGAAGAGCCACAATAGGGGAAACTGAGCCCTTAATGTCTTTTGTGTTAAGCAAAATAATGTGTCTTAATAACTTCCTCACCGTAATCTTGGATTTAGCTTTCTCCTTTTCTAGATATTTTCCCCTCACTTTAAAATGCTTTGACGTCCCTAATACAGGCTTGTAACCTGAGCACACATTTTTCTAGCTATAAATCATTCAAAATCCTTTAAGGCCATCTCTGTATTTTTGCTACACTTTACTTGGCACTGCTGAATATGCTAAATAGGCCTATCTACCCCATGATAAACCCTTAAAGGGGTTTTGCCATTATCTAATGTTGACGTCGGATCCTCCAAAATGGGTATTTAATCAATTTTCTAAATATATGTCATTAAAAAAGTGAAGCTTGTGAGATACAGCCTTCCTTACATGCCCTTAGTTTCCTAACAGTTTACATTAGACACGACCAAGAGCTGACAGAAGCTGATCTGGCCATGCTTGCGTTGTTTGCACTTCTTATCTGATGGCAGGGAACATGAACGAGCTTTGACGGGACTGGGGAGAAAAGATCCTGTGTCTTTTGTATAGAGAATCCACTGGTTGTAATGTAATTGTGAGTAAACATGCAGATGCTCCCTGCTCAGCCCTTCTACCCCCCTGCATCAGTTTGTGAACAAATGAAAGAAAACTGCCTGCTCAGGGCTTATCCTCTCTCCTGTGCACAATACAGTTATCCCCTGTGGGTAAGCCAAACAATGTTTACTCAAGTACAGAGTCTGAATATCAGGAGCGTTTATGGCAGGTGGTGCAATGACATTCACAGAGGAGGTACTTGTTTTTTTGAACACAGAAACAACGCCCCTTTTTTCAGGCCTCAAGAGGGGAGTATCAGCCTGTTAGGTAAGGAATTGACTTCTTGGCAAAACCCCTTTAATGTGTCTGGTCTTTTCCTGACTGCTGCTAAATAAATATGAGCAAAATATTCCTGAAAACTTAAGGGCTGTACAGGACTATAAAAACATGACTGCTTCATTCCAAAAATACTACTCCTGTCCTCCGGTTGTGTCTAGTATTGTAGTAAAGAGTTATTGCAGTAAATAAGGCTGAGCTGTGATACCACATAAGACTTGTGGACATGTTTTTTGAAAGAAGCCGCAATGATTTTCTAATCCTAAAGAACCCATCTGAGCTGAAATATCTCTGAGCTGGTCTCTTAAGAGTTCTTTGGGGCTATATTTGGAAAATGTTTCCTTTTTTAAAAGAAATCTTGGAAAAACTTGCAGGACAAATGCCAGCGCCTGGGTTTCAGAGCATAAGTTACCTAGTACCTTAAAACCCACTTAGATAAAATTGAAGAATAATCCTGGCTGCATCACATAACCTTACATATGTTGTGCTCTGCCATGGTTATCGTTCATTTAACAATCAGCCTTTTGGTTTACGATGCAGGAACTTGTTTATAGCAATAGCAGCCACCAGCTTTGGTTACTATATCTTGCAAAGATAAATGCACTTGGGAAATGTCAGAGATTTGTTATTGCCTTCTCCATGTGCACTTATTCACTAGTATAATGTATTATTTAAAGTCTTCTTTCTTTGCCAATGTCGTGTTTTTCTAATAAAATTATCCTGTATGTTACACTTGTCTAATGTAGTAATTTTTTTTTCACGTCTGTAAACTGTCTCTTCTAGCTGAAAGTATTAGACACACTAGCCGAATGATGACACCCATTTGTTTCGTGGTTTTTACCCATTATCTGTTCAGAGCAAGGTAATGGTTTGTTAGAGTATGTCTTAAATCAACTACACATACACTGAGTCATATTATGACCAGCAGCTAATATGCAGCGTAACAGCCCTGTGCAGCATTGACAACAGCTGGCGTGGGAGTGACTCGGTAAGGTCCTTGGAGGTTGCCACTGGTATCTAAAGCCATGCTGACTGCCATTTTGCAAAACCTGTCAACAACGGCCTAAATGACAGTTGAACCTGAGGAAGGTGGAAGGTTGGTAACAAAATAGATGGTGATGTGCGTCCTGGGAGTTCTGACTACAGGTAGAGGTATTGGTAAACCAGCAGGTTCCTGGTGTGAAACGTAGTCATGGGCACAGACTGGACAGTTGGCCACAAAGTTCTTATATTCTTTGGAAAGAGTAGACCACCATAAGTGCCTGGAGATCAGCTGAAGAGACTCACAAACCCTAAAACGACCCATCAACTTGGAAGAGTGACCTGAAGACCTTACTCCCTTCCGTATGCTGGACAGAAAAAAAGTTTTTCTGGGAGAAATCTACTAAAGACGAATGGTAGCTACAGAAATTAGATGTTCAGGGGTGATGTGCTGTGGCTTAGCAACTTGGTCGGTGACATCTGAAGATTGGGGCAATGCATCTGCTTTAATTTTCAAGCCCAAAGGGAAGAAGTGTAACAGGCAGTTCGATCACAAGAAAAATAGTGACCAATAAGCTTGGTGAGGGTTTAAATATTGCAAGAACTGCGGGTATAGAAGATTCTTATGGTGCGTATAAATGGTCACTGGGTGTCAGGCTTTCTCTAGCAGATGGCACCATTCTACTAAAGCCAACTTGATGGAAAGTAGCTCACAATCCCCAATGGTGTAGTTCCTCTCTGCTGGAGAAAAGGTTACGCTCCTGCCTTTGTCGTTCTTTTGGGACAAAATGTTGACTGCCTATATAGGGGAAGCATCAACCTCTGGAGGGGAGGGAAAGGCTTCTTGAGATTCGGGCAATGTAAGACAGTTGCAAGTGCAAAGGCACTCTTAAGATGGGAGATGGCATCATTAGTATCAGCTTTGGGTTGTTGCCCTTCTTTAAGGCAACGATGGACGCTACAAGTTTGGAGAAGTGGGAAATGAATTGCCGGTAGTAATTAGCAAACCTGAGGAAGCACTGGTCTTGATCTAAAGTATATAACAAAGGAAGGGCAGATTTGGTACTTTCAAAAATACACTTTTTGAGCTTTGCGTAGAGATGATTCTCTTGAAAATAGGCTAGGACTTGCCAGACATGCTTGTGATGATTATCTAGATCTGGGGAAGATATGAGAAGTTCATCCAGTCCACCACGCAGATGTACAGAAGTCCCTGGAAAATGTCATTTGAAAACCCCTGGAATACGCTGGGAGCATTGCACAGATCAAAGGGCATGATGAGGTATTCAAAGTGGACATACCCGATTTGATCAAGGCCATCTTCCACTCAACTCCTTCATGGATACGGATCAAATTATAGCACACCTGCAGATCAATCATGGTAAAGATCTTCACTTCCCGGATCAAGGGTAAAGGATACCAGTTCTTAATCATGTTTTCCGTCTTCTGTAATCAATACAAGGACATAACTAGCCATCCTTCTCTACATAAAATAACCCAGCACCATCTGAAGAGGATGACTTGTGGATGAAGCCTTTTTCCCAGAAATTTCTTAATACAGGCCGACATATTCTCAGATTTGGGAAAAGACCAAGGGTACAATCTGCCGTAAGGAGGATTGGTACCTGGCTGGAGCTTGATAGGGCAATAATACGGACTTTGTGGAGGTAGGATCAGAATGTGGCAACTTGCCAAAAAGTAGGTGCTGATCAGAAGATGGGTTCAATGCTGACTGGCAGGAAGCATGGCACGGCTTGCCCCAAAAAATTACTTCACCAGTTTTTCAGTTAATAACCGTAGTATGTAAGCGCAGCCATGGAAGGTACAGCAAAATAGCACATGTAGACTGCAGGAGCACACATTTTCTCACGTTGAAAGACCCTGATGTGTAGCGTTGATAGCTCAGTGTTGTACTGGACAGAGACCGCAAAGCACTGCTCCATTAATATCAAGGATGGATCTGAAAGGCAGAACCAGGGTAACAGGCATGGTCAGAAGTTAAGAGAAAATTTCTTCTCCCAGGGTCGCCTCTCTCGTGAATCCTAAGTGCTGGCGTTTTCCAGCCGGACTGGACCATTCCTTAAAAAATGCACCTTGCCACCACAGTAATGGCACAAACCGAGGTTGCGTCGTCATGTGCGTTTTTCAGTAGGGGAAGCCTCTCCACCTGCCTACGTTCATCAGACATTGCAACTGGTGGGTCTCTGGAAGACG
Organism: Phyllomedusa bahiana; assembly: GCA_025379985.1. Lineage (NCBI taxonomy): Eukaryota > Metazoa > Chordata > Amphibia > Anura > Hylidae > Phyllomedusa > Phyllomedusa bahiana. The sequence goes on from JAODAL010003773.1 coordinate 123,382, forward strand.
GGGGCTAAATGTGGAGATCTGCCTGGATGTGGTTAGTCCCATGTGGACTAATCTCACGTTAACGCTCCGTAAAACGGATCTCAATTTGTGTGGCCAATGAGCTGAGGTCGTCTAGACTGGCAGGCAGGTCTCGGCCACCTAGCTTGTCTTTAATATGAGTTGCAAGCCATTCCCAGAAACTGTTTACGAGGGCCTTGTTCCAGACCAACGCGGAAGTCATGGTGTGGAACTGGATAGCATATTATCCCACAGTAGAGTTATCTTGTCAAAGTCGGAGGAGACATGTCTGGGTTCTTTAAAAACTTTGTTGCAAGTGGGCAAGAAGTCTTGAAGATTTGACAGTAATGGAGTGGAGTGACCCAGGCAAGAGTTTCACTGGAGAACAAAGAGATCATAAAGACGACCTTTTGAGACATACTGGCGTGGCAGAACCTCAAAATGGATAGTGCACTGCTTGAAAAAACTGTGACCAACTTAGGATTTCTGTCATAGGGAGGTGGCAATGGAAGATGCAGACTGGAGTTATCAATGAAAATCAGAGGTGGTGTAGTACTTCGGCAGTTAAATCTTGACCTTTGGGGAGAGGCACATCACTATAAAACATGGCCAGTTTGTACTGTCGCGAGCAAGAGTGGATCCTCTATGCCAGCCGAGTTTGACGTAAGGCTTCGCTGAGGAGCGAAGTCTAAGGAGCCCTTAGTCTTCACACTCGACCATTGGAAGGGGGCTTGGACCCCGCTGTAGGAATTTTCAGGTTGCTAATCCCTGATGTGGTCAATCATGGTGCTGGCTGGGATACAGGTGTGGTACATGAGGGTTAGGCAGAATTGTATTTAGGATACTAAGGCCAGGCAGCGTCCAAGCATTGACAGGTCGCAAGTTGAGCTCAGGATGGGAGGAGTTCAAACATAGTTGGAACAGGAATAGCCTAGAGTAGGAACCAGAAATTACACACTCTAACAATACCGATATATACCAACAAACTGGTAACTGAGGAGTGGGAAAGGAGCACTTAAATGCCTTAAAGTCTCAGAGCAGTAGCTTTGAGAAAGCTGGGTGGCGCATACTGGTCCTTTTTAAATCGGGATGGGTGTGTTGCATTCTAGAGAGCACTCAGAAGCAGGAAGCCAGCAGGAGTAATGTGCAGAGAGCAGAGTACTGCGCGAAATACGGCTGAAATTCGTCCCAGTCATTACGGTAATCCACAGTTCTCATAGAGAACTATGGATTCCATCTCCTCTCCCCGCGAGGGCGAGCGGGGAGAAAGTGATATGTCGATTATCCCGGCGGGATACGCGCCATGGATAATAAATGTCTATGGGGCCGCCCCGCCCCCGCTCCGGAGCACACGCCGTAATTGCGGGCGAAATCCGTCCCGCAATTACGGCGTGAATAAGCCGTGTGAACACAGCCTAAGGAAGGCTGCGCCTGTGGCTGCACGCACCAGATGCTTTATTTGGGTAAAGTATGGGAAATTAGAGGGTCAGGGTAGTACTTGGTCCTACTCTTTTACACAATGATTGCCATTTTTAGCCACGTAACACGTCACATTTGTCACAGATTCTATTTGTTCCAGGGAAGACCATTCATTACATGGTGGAATGCATTGAGATCAATAAAACAAAAAATGAGGCTTAGCACTGTCATTTATCAGAAGGAAACCAGGACCCACTTCACCTTCATATGGTCTCACAATGGGTCTGAGAAGCTCATCATGGTACCTAATGGCAGTTAGTGGACCTCTGGCTAGCACATTGAGGGCTGTGCGAACCTCCAAAGAAATGCCTCCCCACACCATTACTGACCCACTGCCAAACAGGTCAGGCTGGAGGATGTTGCAGGCATCGGAATGTTCTCCAAGGCGTCTTTAGACTCTGTCGCATCTGTCACATGTGCTCACTGTGAACGCCACTCGTCCACAACCCTGAACGGCTGGGAGAGATCTGTTTACCCACTTGAAACAGAGCTCTGTCAGCACAGTAGACAGCCACCAGTTCCTCGTTGGTTATAAGACCGGTCTGTTACTGACTTACAACAAGGCCAGGAACCAGCCTTCGGGTAGCTGTATTTTAGAGATCCAGAATAAGGCACGTGAGAGATCGATGATCAAGACAACAGACCAGCGCAGATTAAATTTTATAGATTTAATTCGCTTAGGAGAGCGCACGAGACAATATATACATAGGGACAATACTATACAGATATTGATCAGAGGTGCAAATACGGATATGGTTACAAAGAGGCAGCAGATGTGTCCATTTACCTTTTGGTTAGCCTTGTGCTGGCCTACACTGGGGTGAATGTGACCTGCTGGTTCTGGATGCTTCTGTACGCTCAGTGTAACCCCTCTCAAATGGAAACGACAATAGTCAAATCCGGGTTTTGACTTAAAACAGTACTGGAACAGCTCATGTTGCACCCCCTTTACTCCCACTGTCAAGCACTCTCACGCCTCTGTGACTGTCTATACTCTCCTCCCTCTCAGGCCATGCCATTTTTTTGGCTTGAACACAAAATGGTTCATACTGGGGCAGGGCATTGGGACAGAACCGAGCCAGCGATACCATCAGAAATGGATTGATCTAAGCTGTGACCTGGTACCAAATGTGGGCATTCTACTTGGTTTCTAATGCTAACTTTCGGTTTCTCTCTTCCCATGTGCCCGACAAATGCAGGAGTGATAGCCATACGTGGGGGAAGTTTCATATTTAAAAATATCAAACAGGTGGACCTATGATCCACGGTTCTCCCATAAATCCTTATGAAATATCGGCACCGCTCAGACTCATGACGGTTTGCTAACCTCTTTGTTCCGGTCTGCTAACAGGGTCCTGGGCAAGGTGCTAACGAATTTAAATCAGAATCCTTTGATGTGTCGACCTCCCCTGCTGGGCTGGCTTCCTATGGATGGAGCATTTGGGCATTGCATCTGAATTGGGGCCATGTGTCTAATTGATGCTTCCTGGTGACTATTGCAGTCGGAGTGAGTTTGAAGTTATGAAAGCTGCGGGGGTGGCTTGTCATTTTTGTGTCATGTTCCTCACAATCTGTATGGAGGAGTGGAGCAAAATTCCTGCTGCAGTGTGTGCAAACTTGGTCAAGAACTACAGGAAACGCCTGACCTCTGTAATTGCAAACAAAGGTTTCTGTTCCAAATATGAAGTTCTATTTTTCTATTGAATCAAATACTTATTTCATGCAATAAAATGCAAATTATTTAAAAATCATACAATGTGATTTTCTGGATTTTTCTTTTTATATTCTCTCTCACAGTTGAAGTGTACTTACCATAAAAATTACAGTCCTCTCCATACTTTGTAGGTGGAAAAACTTGCAAAATCATCAGTGTACCAAATACTTATCTACCCCACTTTACATATATAGTCCTAATATGGGAAAAAACAGACCCAAAATTTAAAAATTTCCTTTTTCAGTTTTGATGAGCAAAATGGAAAAAAAAAATCCCACAATGAAATTTTTATGGAAACAATAAAATGAAAAGCTAGTGTATGAATTAAAGTCATATGTAACACCAAGGAAACTATACTGGTTAAAAATGATTAAATTCCATTTTAATAAACTAGAACAGCACCGGGTAAGCTTTTGGGACAATTTTCACAGGTCACTGCAATTAATCTACGGGACACACGTTAATCATTTTCAGGAGAGAATCAAACGGCGTGTAAGCGTCCTTCATTAAGCTTTTCTGTAACGCAGTGTTGCTAGGCGACTGCTTACTAATGGACCCATTCAATTACAGCCACTACACCAAGAAGGAAAGATAGTTCTATAGAACAAGGAGCAGAAGGACCGCACGGAAAAATAACAGGAAAATTTATTAAAATGAGCTTTATGGATTGTAAGAAGCCGTGAAATACATAGAATATTTAGCTCCTAATTTATTATATGATCTTCAGAATAGAGATGTACAAATGTATCATCGTGAGGTACTTATCTGACACATAATGACTTTTCTACCAAAGGGTTTTCAACCAACTTCTCAAGACTGAGACTTTTTTCACCATAACCCATATTTTCGATTGTAGTTGAGACAGAAAAATGTAGTGAAATGTGCCAAAAAGTGATGCATTTTCGGCACAGCATGTTGCAGTGTCTTATACACTTATTATGGAAACTTTAGACACTTTATATGACTTTTTTCTGGGGGTGTGGCTTTGGTAGAAAGGGGTGTGGTTATGTTGCAACATGCCACACCTACAATGTGCGTAGAAAGTAAGCCAACTTATAGCTGGTCTGGAAAGTCTAAAGATGAATTTGATGCATCAACTACCATGAGCCACTGCACTAAATCTGATGCATTTTTAGACTGCCTGTCTGGGTATTGGACGAAAACAATAAATGGTCAAAGACAGTCTTACTGTCGTAGTGTTTATAAATCTGGTGCATGTTAGAACTCTCTCTAAACTAACTTTACACAATATTTAAATTGGCTTATGTTATGCTACTAACTGCACTCAAATGTTGCCACTGTTTTGGCACACAGCTTCAAATGCTAGGTCACGCCCTTTTCACAAATCCACACTCTTTTTAAGGCCACTCCCTTTTGTCAGAAGTGTCTAGAAATGGTCTAAAACCCATGTGCTCTAAATTTTTGGTGTAAATTGGGCCAGACTTTTGGCATAACTGCCTTGATAAAAGTGGTGTTTGCCATAAATTTGTTTAAATCGCAGCAAAAAATGCCACTTTTGAATGAGCCTACCAGAAGATATATAAACTACCGAATCGTATAGGAACATGGGCCTTTTCTGGATCAGTGGAAGAGCCCAGTCGTTGCACCCACAACAGTCATTCTTTCCCCACCATGCTATATTATAAATTCATGGTGGGAAAACTACAGGACAATCCTCCATAGCAGTATTTACAGCAGAAGTAACTGGTTTTACAAAATTTGACATGGAGCATCTTTTTGTCTATGGCACATATTGGATTTGTTTTATTCTACACTCCACTGTAGTGTTTACAAAATGACCTATGGTTTAGCTCATATTTATTTGTTAAACACTTTTGAAGAATTTCTGCTTTTTTTTTTTTCCATACCAGTATTAATGTTTTTAAACATACTGAAATTAGAAACACTTACTTACCTGAAATTTTCTTTTCCTTGAATCTGAGGCAGCACCAACAAATAGTTACTAGTAAAACGCACCTCCTCACTATAAATCACATACTGACCTCCATGTAAAATTACAACACAAAATCACTGCAAAATACAGTACTTGCAAAAAGTTAGGGATATTTAAATTTCAGGATGAACATAACATTTCTTGACTTTTTTTTAAATGCACTAAATGAGATCATCTCATAACTTTAGAATGCACATGTTCAACTGTCTAGTGTTTCAGTACTTTTTGCAGAACTTGCTGATCTCGAACAAGGACCTTAATGGCAAAATTCACAACAGGTGTTTGATCCCTGAATCACCGGATAAGGATTTAAACAGTCCTCCTCATTATGCTGTTCACATTGATATCATTAGACACCTTAAAATTGATCAACAGTACTTCGCCATTGTGAGGCTTCAATCAGGATGCTCTCAGATGGAAGTGTCACACAGTGCCATCAACAGTTTGTATAAAAGATACAGAGAGACTGTAAGAGTCACAGAAAGACAAAGAAGTGGATGTCCTTTGGCTCCATCACACACTGATGACCGCTTCATTGTAAACAATGCCCAGCAGAACCAGATAATGAATGTCTCACAACTCCAGTCATGTGTAGGAGAGGTGGGAGACAACCAAGTGTCACCTCAGACCATTCGTAACCGTTTACATCAGCCTGGTCTGCGTGCTACATGACTAGCAAGGGTACCTGACTTGGCTGATGTATAGCGCTCTCCTTGACATCTCCAGCACAGTTGGCGGCCATCACACATGCTCAGAGTGAATCGACTTTCTTCACTGAACAGCACTGAGGACCACTGGTACCTTGTCCAGAGTAGATGCTCCATGGCCCATGCAAGACGATGATTACTGTGCCTGGTGGTGTGGTCAGGTCGTATAGCACGAAGACCATGCAGATGTAAACAGTTATGAATGGTCTAAGGTGACACTTGGTTGTCTCTTACCTCTCCTACACATACCTGGAGTTGGGTGGCATTCATCATCCGGTTCTGCAGGGCCTTGTTTACAATGAAGCATTCATCAGAGTGTGATGTAACCAAAGGATGCAGCCACTTCTTTGCCTTTCTGTGACTGTTCCAGTCTCTCTGTATCTCTGTTGCAACCTGCCGATGACACTCTGTGACACTCTTAGCTTAGTGGTCACTTGAAGCCTCACAATGTCGAGGTACTATAGATGAATTATAAAGTGTTGTCTTATACGGGATCAAACACATGTTGTTATTAAGCTCCTTGTTAAAGATTAGTGCAAAAAGTATTGAAACATTGAACATGTACATTCTAAAGTTAAAAGATGATCTCATTTAGTTCATTTAAAAATATTTTCAAGAAATTTTTATGTTAATCCTGAAATTTCAACTAAAACTGAAATATCAATAACTTTTTAGGAGGAGTGTAATTTATTGGTGGGATATTGCTGTGTCAGGTAAGTAGATTTTCCTCCTCCTTATCGTCATCAGCAGCACCAATGGGACCTGAAGGCTCAGGAAATTGGGCGAGAATATTGCCAGGCTGTACTGAGGACACGTGTGCCAAAGGCTGACTGCTTGGAGGAAGGCATGTCTAACTTGCAATGCTTTACAAATAATAGGCTGAGGCCCAGGAAGCAGTTCTGCAAATGAACTGGAATGGAACTTCCCCAGGCTGCACCCAGGAGGTTGCAGTAGTCCCTTCAGACACTGCAGTCTCCTTTTAAGAAGTAGCATAAAGAAACATTTCAGCCACGGAGTTAAAGAGGCTTTGCTGGCTGCTTGGCTCTTTCTGGCACCAACAAGCTGTAAAAACAGTCTCTAAGATAATCTAAAGGACTTCGATCTCTCCAGATATATACATAGCGCCCTTTTAACAGCTAAAAATTAGAGATCCACATCTCCAATGTGTGAGTAATGAGCAGGGAAAGAAGGGAGATACATTTCCTGGTTCAGATTAGCTTCAGACTATACTTTTAGGAAAAAACAAAGGTGTATACAATCTTGTGTTACCTTGAGATAGGGTTCAGGAGCAGAGAGAGTCTGCAATTCGCCTATACTTTTGGCTGAGACAATAGCTGCTAGCAGAAGCACTCTCCATTTCAGGAAATTAATGTCCACCTCTTACAGCGATTCAAACATCTGCCGGTAAAGTTTTAAAACGCTCGCAAGATCCCAGAGAGACCGGGGAGATCCGAGTCTGAGTGTCTTGATACCGTTAAAAAAAAAAAAAAAAAGCATCTCACCTGCTAATAGTTAAAACGGCAAAGACCAAATACCGGTCGGAATCACGTAAGGGGCGGCTTTTGTTCGCGGTTTGTGGATTCAAGCTGTCCCCCTTCGCACCCACATGTTCATATTCTGCCCGAAAACCAGGAGGAAGAATGAACATGTTCTAAGTTGGTGTAAAAAACCATCCAGCAGAAAATCTGTGCAGTGGGTAGTGCTGCACGTATTTTCTATTAAAGTCTCTGGGGGAACGTTGCATGTCGGTTTTCAGATGGTTTGTAAAACCGCAAACCATCTGAAAAAACGACCTATAACCCTTGACGTGGGGACAAGCTCTAATGGTTTTATAGCATGTAAAACGATGCGGCTCACCTTCACGGACTTCTTTCCTCCCGGTATATCGGGTTCCACGTGCCGCTGTTCTCCGCTCAGAATTCGGCGCCGGCCTGGCGGAAGTACGTGTGCACGCCAACGGATATCCGGATGTATGTCCCGCACGGGATGCTCAATGCAGAGAAAGCCAGAATTATCTTAGCGGTAAAATACAGGAACTTTATTAAATCCAATAATACAGCGATACAGCAACAGCACCCCCACACCGGTGAAGTAAACACAGACGCCTTTCGGGTACACTACCCTTGCTCACTGTGATGGCAGTGATGCTGCCATCCTATTTTTAAAACAATATAAAACCAATCACCATATACATATTTATCACATGACATACACAAAGGGAAGCACATAAAATCCGTATTGGACCAGTTTGATTTGAGGACTATGTTCTATACTATCTGTGTCTGTGTATATTTGACACAGCTCCATACCTAAAGAATGAAATGGAAGTATAATTTGATAATATAAAGTTATCTTCTAATAAATATATAACATGTCCGTACGATAATTGAGACCCTCTGGTCTTCTAGTTCCTAATCTAAGAATCCATTGTGCCTCCCTTTTTCTCACCAATTTGGTCCAATTTCCACCCCGATATGGGTGTGGGATCATATCTATGACATAAAATTTGAAACTCTTTAGATCACCATTATGGTCTTCCAAAAAGTGTTTAGCTGCCCCCGATAGTTGGCCTTGTCCCTTTCTAATACTGTAATTATGCTCCATAACACGGATTTTTACTTTCCGGATTGTGCTACCTACATATTTCTTTTCACAGATGGTGCACTCTATAATATACACCGAATAAAGACTATTGCAATTGGTAAAACATCGGATATCGTATTCCCGTTGTTTATTGGAATCCGTGAAAGTGGATGTTTTTGATGCTACATTACATGCATTGCAGCGACTACCTCCACACTTAAAAAACCCTTTTTGGGATAACCAAATCTTTTTAGCTCCAACCTGATTGGGTATATATGTACTTAAGGATATGATATTTCCCAATGTTTTCCCTCTTTTTGGGACCACCTGCACTCCTTTATCTAAATGTTTTCCATTGTCGTAGGATGTTTAGATTTTTTCTAAATATAGCTTTTACTTGATTAAAATTCCTACTGTACTTAGTCAAGAAAGTGATTTTTGCTTTGGGATATCTCCGTCTCTCCCTTTTTCCTGCTGAAGCCACCAGTTGTTCTGGTCTCATATTGCTTGCTTTATATTTTACTCTGTTTATATCTTTTATGTTATATCCTCTTTGTTCTAGTCTAGTTATTATAGATCTCTCTGCTTGCTTATAGTCCTCATTTAGTGTACAGATCCTCCTCGCCCCTTATAAACTCCCCATAGGGGATAGCTTTAATAGTATTTGCTGAATAGCAACTGTTTGCCCTAAGGATTGAGTTACCTGAATTAGGTTTGCAATAAAGTGTGGTGATAATTTTCCCCGTCTCTATTTGACCTTTGAGTTGTATATCTAGAAAAGGGATATCTAACTTATTCCAATTACCCGTGAATCGTAGATTGAACTGGTTCTGGTTTAGATATTGGAGAAAAGGTTGTATGAGCGCTACATCGCGACCCCATATGATGAGGTGGTCATCGATTTAGCGCCCATACCAGACAATACAATCAATGAAAGGATTATTGGCATTGTATATTGCATGGTGCTCCCACCATGCCATAGTCAAATTTGCCAAAGATGGCGAAAAAGTTGCCCCCATAGGTGCTTCTACTAGCTGGAAATAATAGTCATTCTCAAATTTAAAATAATAGCTTTTCAATCGATAATCTACCGCCAAAATGATAAATTCCTGTAGGTTTTTTTCATATTTGCCATGTTGTTGAAGGAAAAGTTTTAATGCCACCAGGGCTACATCGTGCGGAATGCACAAATAAAACCCTATGACATCACACGTGACCCATGTGTAACTGGCCTTCCATTCGTTGCTTGATAACATTTTAAGCACAGATTTTGTGTTTTTAACATGACCCGGTAAACTTTGCACTAGGGGTTGCAGCAATTCGTCCACCCAATTGCTTAGACCCTCATTTAAAGAATCATTGCCCGAAATGATAGGGCAAAGACCTGGTGGAAAAGTATCCTTATGAATCTTGGGAGCTCCATAGAAGATTGGTATAACCGGATCTTCTCTGTTGAGGAATTTCATCTGTTTTTCATTAATGGCTCCCAAGGCTATGCCCTCGTGCAACGCCTTAGTTAATTTGCTTTGAAAATGTTTTGTGGGGTCCTCTCTAATATTTCGATATGTGGCAGTGTCATCTAAGATTTCATGTACCTGCTTCACATAGAGACCAGTGTCCAACACTACAGTAGCCCCGCCTTTGCCAGCCTTTGAAAATGAGGTTTTTGTTTTCTTTTAACTCTTTAATGGTTTTCATTTGGGACCATGTTATTACACCCCTTGTGTTTCTCCTTCCTTTTATTAAGATTTTTGTTGTGTAACCTCAAAAGATCTTGTTCAATGACATTTTGAAAATTTTCTAGGGCAGACACCCTTGCCTTAATAGGATAAAAGCTCGGGTTGGGCATACTGTGGTGGACATGGTGAACTCCCTCGTATGCTAGCAAATCTATGGCGCCTTCTTTATTAAGCTCCTGCAACATACTTAAGGTGAGTTGTTCTTTAAATTGCAATGCTACATATTCATTATGGATGTTATCTTGTGTCTGATTTTGTTCCTCCTCCCCCTTCTCTCCCTCCCAAAAATGTTATTTGACTGTCAACAATCTTACAAATTTATTGATATCCATTATTGTATCGAACAGATCAAAGTCCTGCGTGGGTACAAAATTAAAGCCCTTTTTAAGGACTTCTAATTGTGTTAGAAAAAGTGTGGGTGTCAATACAATCACTTCAGTTGTATCTACTACACCCTGTATATTCGTTTGTGTTGTGCAAATGTTCTCATTGATTTTCTTGGTATGGCTTCTTTTAGTTTGCCTTTCCCGTTTTGTTACATATTTTTATTCCGCATCACAGATGCCTCCATAGTAGGTATTTCCTCTTCCTGTGCATCACTATCTGTATGGCCACCATCCGTACTCGCTAAATCGGATATCCTGAAATTCCTATTTCTTTTTTTCAAAATAGATCTAGGTGTATAACTATGTTTGTCTTTAGTCCAGGTATATACCCTATTTTGTTTATAGTCAGTCATATCTCTATAATATTATATTCTTTTGTTCTCTTTATTGTTGTGCCTCTGCTCTTTATTATCAGGTCTCACTTTAATTGATTTGGTGCGTTTGGAAATCTGTATACATTTGTAAAACCTTTGGATTTGTTTTGTAAGGATTTGTTGACCGTCAAATAACATTTTTGGGGCGGACGAGAGGGGGAGGACGGAACAAAAATCAGACACTTGATGAACATCCGTAAGGAATATGTTTCTTGCAATTTAAAGAAACAACTACTCTTAAGCATGTTGCAGTGAGCTTATTAGGAAGGGGCCTAAGATAGGATACACATACTGATGGAGTTCACCCATGTCCATTCACTGTATGTCCAACCCGAGCTTTTTCCTATTTAGCTTGGGGTTGTCTGCCCTAGAAAATTTTCAAATGTCAATGGACAAGATCTTTGAGGTTAACACAACAACATTGATTATAAATATTGGAAGGAGAGTATCAAGGGTGTAATTTAACATAAACATGGTCCCAAAATGAAGCCATTAAAGATGTTAAAAGAATCTCATCTCCTCACCTCTCCCACCCCCCCCCCCCTATTTTCAAGTAAAGCTGACAAAGGCGGGGCTACTGTAGTGGTTGGACACTGGTTGAACGAGGAGTACATGAAATTTAGATGACACTGCCACAAATCGAAAAATTAGAGAAGACCCCACAAAACATTTTCAAAGCAAAAAAACTAAGGTGTTGCATGAGGGCATAGCCTTGGGAGTAGTGTTGAGCGATTGCGTTGGCTATCGAGATCGATCGATAGTCGATAGTCGCCGCTATCGATAAGGTTTTCGATAGTGAGCATCGATTATGAGCGATTACCTTTTAAAGTCTAGGGAGAGCAAAAACCCACCTTCATTATTACCCCCAAAAACAAGGCGGGAGAAGCTGAAAATTAACATCCACAAACAGTCAAATGGATACGTGCTACATCTTAGGCAACACACTTAGGTTATAAAGTCACAAAAAAAAAAGTCACAGCCCAAATTCACAAACCCTGTCTTGTACCACAGCCTGACCCTTAAACCTGCATCACCCACAAATTAAAAAGCGCCAGAAGGCAGTATGTTTTAAACCCATCATCTTAACTTGAACTGGACATTGAATATCCCTGTCCTGGAACGCAGCATGAGCCCCAAACCTGCATGACCCCCAGTTATAAAAAGAGCCGCGAAAAGTAGTATTTCAACCGCCATGTTTGTTGAACTGGACACTGACTATATCTGTCCTGTACCGCAAATGACCATTAAACCTGTCTGCCCACAGTTTAAAAAGTGCCGGAAAAAGGAGTCTTTCAACCACCATTCTAGTTTCACGGGACATTGACTATACCTGTCCGGGGCCACAGCATGAGCCCCAAACCTGATGACCCCCACATTTAAAAAGTGCCGGAGAAAGGAGACTTTCAACCACCATTTTAGTTTCACTGGACATTGACTATACCTGTCCTGGGCCACAGCATGAGCCCCAAACCTGCATGACCCCCACATTAAAAAAGTGCCGGAAAAAGGAGTCTTTCAACCACCATTTTAGTTTCACTGGACATTGACTATACCTGTCCTGGGCCACAGCATGAGCCCCAAACCTGCATGACCCCCACATTTAAAAAGTCCCGGGAAAAAAGGAACTTTCAACCACCATTTTAGTTTCACTGGACATTGACTATACCTGTCCTGGGCCACAGCTTTATCCCCAAACCTGCAATGACCCCCACATTTAAAAAGTGCTGGAAAAAAGGAGTCTTTCAACCACCTTTTTTAGTTTCAATGGTGATTGACTATACCTGTCCGGGCCACAGCACGAGCCCCAAACCTGCACGACCCCCACATTTAAAAAGTCCCGGAAAAAGGAGACTTACAACCACCAATTTAGTTACACTGGAAATTGTATATACCTGTCCTGGGCCACAGCATGAGCCCAAACCTGCATGACCACCAAATTTAAAAAGTGACGGAATAAGGTGTATTTATACTTCCATTTTTGTTTCTCTTGTCATTGACTATACCTGTCCTGGGCCACAGCATGAGCCCCAAACCTGAAGTGCCCCCCCATTTAAAAAGTCCCGGAAAGGAGACTTTCAACCACCATTTTAGTTTCACTGGACATTGACTATACCTGTCCGGGGCCACAGCAGGGAGCCCCAAACCTGCATGACCCCCATTTTTAAAAAAGTGCCGGAAAAGGAGTCTTTCAACCACCATTTTAGTTTCACTGGGACCATTGACTATCCCCTGTCCTGGGCCACAGCATGAGCCCCAAACCTGCATGACCCCCACATTTAAAAAGGCCCGGGAAAAAGGAGTCTTTCAACCCCCAAATTTTAGTTTCACGGGACATTGACTATACCTGTCCGGGGCCACAGCATAAACCAGGGCCGGAGTTTACAGTGGGTGCGGTGAAAGCCCAGGCTGGCTCCGCATCTTTTTAACACGCAGGTTAAAAAGGGCCCCCCCTGATGACGCAGCAACAAAAAATGCGGGGCTGAAGGAAGTGCGGAAGCGGAAGTGTGAGAACTCCACCTTCCTCTGTACACAGTCAATACCTGGGTAGCGCTTGCCCCTCCGTATGAGTGTGGACCAATTGAGCTTCATTTGGAAAAACTGGTGGTTAACGCTCCTGTTACCCCAGGTGCCCTTTATCTTGGCATTCTTTTTCTCATTTTACTCAACGTGCTGGAGGAAATGGTCTCTGAAATTTTGGGTTCTCTGTCTGTGCTCCATACTCCATTTCCCCTGAATAACCTACATCTGGTCAAGTTTTCCTGTACCTCCCTTGTACAATTCAGAGGAATTTTTTTAACAGCTATTTGTAAAATGCAAGTTTTTTAGTACTTTAATTCTTAAAAAACACATTTTTAAAATAGGATGGAATCCCACCATGTCTTTGTTTCTCTTTTTTTCATTGTATTAAAGGGGTTTTGTCTCAATACAGGGATTGATAGCTATTTAAAAGATCTTGAAAAAACAAGTCATTTTGAAATTTATGTGTCCATTAACAGTGTCCTACCTATTCCTGTTTCTGACAGCCCCAAATCACCCTTGAGCCACTCTTGTCAATTGTGAAGAAAAAATGTCTGTTAGAAACAACATTTTTTAGAATAGGACCTGTAGTATAGCTTGCATGTCACAGCAAAATGCCCCCAAAAATTCAAAGCATGACCCTTTAGCCACCTTTGGTCAATTGTGAAAAACAAATGCCCTTAGAAACAACATTTTTTTAATAGAATCTGATATTGCTGCATTTCAAAGCAGCATGACCAAAAAAATTATAAAAAAATTTCTCAGCACTGTAAAAATTGGAAGGAAAATGCCATAGAAGCCACATTCTATTCCAAAGACCATAATTATAGCTGTATCTCACAGCAACATGACCCCAAAAAATTATAAATATGACTTTCACCACTATTAAAAATTTTTGAGGGAGAAATGCCACTTAGAAGTCACATTTCTGTTCCAAAGGACCCAGATTATTGCTGTATCTCACAGCAACATAAACCTCAAAACCATTGCCCAATGCGAAACTTCTTAAGATAAAGTGAGTAAATGGAATACGGTGTTGTCATAAAACCCTTTGCTGTCCTTTTACTGTCTCCTCACAGCAAAACCATCAAAATGAACTGTTGGGAAAAGAGAATAAAAATTGCAGTAAGAAATGATCATTTTAAAAAAAAGTTTTCAAGAGGACCATTTCTGTTTGAAAAGGAATGTGAAGTAGACCGGCAACTAATCGGTGACCTCGCAATTGGGGCAACAACATCACAGAGATCCATGCCTGATTCATCTTGAGAAAGTCAAACGATCCACATTATCTGTGGAAAAGCCGGATGCGTTTGCCCGTAATGACTCCTCCAGCTGTGCTGAAGGTTCCGCTCAGATATGACGCTGGCTGCTGGGCAGGACAACACCTCTATGGCGTGACGAGCCACTCGGGCCATTCGTCCATTTGGATGCCCAGAAGTCTATTGGGTCCGGAACACATGCAAAAACATCGGTGTTGAGACGCAGATATTTCGGCACCATGATCTTAAGCTGATCTCTGTGTTGTTTGGATGTGTGCCCTGCATTGCATGCGTTGGTGAGGGGTAAAAAAAGATTGCCGAGGTCACCCATTAGGCTTCTGCCACCTTGCCTGCTGCTGCCGCTACGCCTACTTGGCACTCTACTGCTGTCACGTCGCTGATGTTGTTCCACCGTGACATTTGGGGAACGTGAAGCAGACGCAACAAAATGTCTCCATTGATCATCAGAAAAGGGTCTCCATTTCCGCTTTTACTCTCTATTTGGGTGGGTGGAAGGGGAAAGTGCTGATTTTTGTTTTGTACCGGGATCCAGGAGGGTGGCCACCCAGTAACTGTTGTTCATTTTGATGGCCTTAATGCGAGGATCATTTGGATGAAATGGAGCACCCAAGCACTATGTGAGAGATGGAGCCTTGATTTCCCAGCCTCTGGGTCGAGGGGGCACTAGCAAACTGATCTTCCTCATCTTCCTCCTCCGCCTCAAAGTCGCGCCAACCTCTTTCCAAGGCAGGGACTCGGTAACATCGGTGTCTAGGAATACCTCCTCCTCCCCCTCCTCCCCTCCGCTGCCTCCGGCACAGCTTCAACACAGCCCTGGCTTGCCTGAATGATGCACCCCGAGAGCTGATGCGCCACCTTGCAAGCTCTGGACCCCGAACCACTGCCTAATAAGACCGATGAAAATTTTTGAAACTGTCGGGCCTTGTGGATTTTACGGAGAGAGAGGCTCCGTCCGCATCTGTGTCCGTCTCCCCCTCCATCGCTGGCGGGACCTGTTGTTTCAGAGTGTCCAACGATCTTCCAGAACCCAAGATCACCACAATGCTCATGCTGACAAGGGCATTGGTCCGCACTGACCATTTTGGTGGCTTCTTCAAAACTGGCAAGGTGGCGCATCAGCTCTTTCACCTGCCTCCACTCTCGGTGGTTCAACACCCCGAGGTCCGTACCGCTGCTTGTCAGGCCATGTGTCACTTCGTACTGCGTAATGGCATTGCGCTGCTCCCACAATCGCTGGAGCATGTGGAGGGGGGAATTCCAGCGTGTTTTCCACATCAACAATGAGACGGTTTTACGGGTAGGCCGAGCTGACGCTGCAACGCCGCCAGGCGGGACGAAGCAGGGTGCGAACGGCGGAAGTGCGAACTCAGACCTCTGAGCCTTCTTCAGCAGGCAAATCCAGACCCGGGGACTCTTTAGAAATTTCTGGAAGACAAGGATCATCACATCTGCCAGGAAAGCGATGTCCTCCAGCCTAACGATCTTAAGCGCGCCCAGCAGATATAACCCCTAATCGCACACCACCTTTCCTGGCACAAGGTTCTTGTCACCCAGCCAGCGCTCGGTCCCCCGTTGCTTAGAGCGTCCACATCTCCTGACCTGTGTGTGGACGGTCTCCAAGGCAGATTAATTTCAACACGGGCCTGGTGTCTCTGGGCAGGTATGCCACCAGAGGGCCTGGGGAAAGAGCCCTGCACCATCCCGCGGTTTTGAAGAGCGTGCGCCGAGCGAGAGCCACCGTCACCCCCAGAGACACCACCCAGCCACCCAGTGAGCGTCACAGAGAATATAGCGGCCTTGGCCTGCTTACTAAATCCCTGTGTCGGTGGTGAGATGGACTTTTCCGGACACAGATTCAGACAACGCGCTTGAAATTTTAGATGACACGTGGCTGGCCAGGGCAGGGACGGCTTTTCTGGCAAAGAAATGCCTGCTCGGCATCTGGTATTGGGGGCAGGGGAGGGCCATGACGTGGCGGAACCCATCTGTGTCCACCAGACGGAAAGGCAACATTTCCAAGGCAAAAGCCTGGCAATGCCGACATTCACTTTTGGCTTTGGGATGGTTTGGGTTTAAAGTGTTTCTTCCCGTTCCCAAACCTGGAAGACAGAAGGCTGGCTGCTAGACTGGCCGCTGTACGGCGTGCAGGTCGTCAAACTGGCGGAAGGGGAAGGGTCTCTGGTGGTGCTGGTGGTACTCGGCGACGGTGGAGGCTGAAAACGGAGGCTGAAACCCTGATCATGACTCTGAGAGACATGGGCAGCTGAGAACGCTTGGTGGTGGGGGGAGGAGGAGGAGGCGGAGGACAGAGGGTGTGGGCAGTGGTTGGAGGCCCGGGGTCGGTCTGGCCTTTTTTGGCCAAGTGTTCCCTCCATTTCAACTCATGCATTCGCTGCATGTGACTAACATGTGGTGGGTAACCACTTAAGGTTCTTGCCTCTACTTATGCGTTTACGGCAAGGGTGGCATATGACATCGCTGGGTGAATCAAGGCTTGCTCAAAGAAGGCCCAGGCTTGAGAGGTCCTGGACCTTTTGACGGCGAGGAGCGGGGGTTTTCGCTGACCGTGGCTGGCGGAATCATATCAGCGGGCTTCTGCGACCGCCCTCTCCCTTTTTGTGGCGGACCCGTATTGACACTACCCCATCGTCTTCCTCCTCGTCCACTGATAAAGCGCTCGCAAGCAAATTCTGCGGAAAAGACCAGGATGGGTCCGCAATGTCGTCATCAAACATCATCATCAAAAACAGGTGACTTGGTCGTCCTTACTTCTGCATCCAGAAGCTGCGGGCTACAAGCAAGGGGGACTGCAAGGCGTTGCCGACCGCCCGTGATTTTTGCCGATTGACCGGCTTCCCTTTACCTCCTCGATGGGAACAGTAACTGGGCGTCAGAGCAGACTAAATCAATCCTCTTGATCTTTTAACATGCCTTTTGACCCCAACCGCATTTTGTCATCAAAGAGGTCTTCAGACAATGGGGTTATCCACAGTGGTGGGTACACGAGTTGACATTTGGGGGCTTCATGTTGTACGGATGCTGATGATGCTGATGACGACATTTGTGGCCGTGTCTGGGATGTCGAGGAGGTAAGAATGCTAGATGCAGGTTGCATTAACCACTGAAGGACAGATTGTCGACGATGTTCGTTACTTAGATTCACAGGGCCCGACCCAGCGATGACAGGCCTGAGGGTCCTGCAACTGACGATCCGCTGCATGCTGTTGTCGCCAGCCTGGAAGGAGCAAACCCTTTTCCCCGTACCTCTACCTCCATGTGCTACCCCCCTCTTTGCTCGCTTACCACCTCATTTCGCTCCATGTCCAGAAATATAAACATTTGAGAAGGTATGGAAAGTTTTGGAAAGTCTCTTATTAAAAGACGGCAAATAACAGTATTCTCAAATCCCCCTAATCAAAACAAAATTGCTGGATTTAAAAATTTTAAATGTAAGGGTCTATCAACAAATCTGGGCTGGGCAAAAGTCCAAAAAACACGTATCTGTTATGTTTTGGTATAATAAATGGTATTTTTTGCACCTTTCAATTCCCCTGTGGTGAATATAGAATTGGGGTTTTAAGATTTACGTAGATGCTGCGTCAATGAAAAGTACTGGGTGCGCAAAAGTCAAAAAACACGTAACTGTTATGTTTTGATATAATAAATGGTATTTTTGCAAACCTTTTTAATTCACCTGTGGTGAATATAGAATTGCTGTTTTAAGATTTACGTAGATGCTGCGTCAATGAACAGTACTGGGTGCGCAAAAGTCAAAAAACACGTAACTGTTATGTTTTGATAAAATAAACGTTATTTTTTGCACCTTTCAATTCACCTGTGGTGAATATAGAATTGCTGTTTTAAGATTTACGTAGATCTGCGTCAATGAACAGTACTGGTCGCAAAAGTCAAAAAACACGTAACTTATGTTTTGATAAATAAATGTATTTTTGCACCTTTCAATTCACCTGTGGTGAATATAGAATTGGCCCGTTTTAAGATTTACGTAATGCTGCGTCAATGAACAGTACTGGGTGCGCAAAAATCAAAAAACACGTAACGTGATGTTTTTCGTACGATACACGGTATTTTTGGCAACAAACAACCTGTGCTGACTACAAGATTGCTGGATTGTAATTTAAGTGCAAGGTGGATATATCAACAGTCACAAAAATTAAAATGAAAAACCTATCCCAAGTATACTGATAAAGGGGGGGTTTTGCAGCTAACAAAGAACTGCAGTTACTAGAAATGATGTTTATCCAATATAAGTTCAGGCTGCCCATATCCAGTAAATATTTCAATTGCAAAATTTTAATAATAAAGATATTCCACTACAAAGACAACACTAAGACTTGGTGAAACTTTATCCAAAGTTCTTTATAGATAGAGCTTGTCGTGTTCGCCCGCGGGGGCCCCCCCCCCGCTCCACCGCTGTGAATTTACACGGTAGATGCTGCTTTAAAATTCTCTAGCTAACTACATAAATTCTTCAAATCTCTAATCTAACTAAATTGGACGGATCAACAGCTAATAGTAGAGGTTTCTCTTTTGCAGAAATAGACTAATTTCGCTGAGCTGTTTGGCCACAGACAGAGCGCAGGTCCTTTCCCTATGAGACGCTGAGAGACACGAGGCTGAAACAGGAAACGCTGTTCTATGTAAAACGAGGTCATGTAATTTTTTCAGCCATCGCAACCAACACATCCCCGTCCATGACGTCGCACACACATGTCACCCTGCTCTATTCTATATCTGATTTGCTGGCCGCCAAAATTACAGGAAGCGCCGAAAAAGGCGCGATCTTAATAGATGATGCTCAGATTTTAACCTTAATTATCGCATGATCTGGAAAATTCGATCACCATAAAAACCTTGCCGATTTCAACTTTGTCGATAAAAATCGCTCAAAACTACTTGGGAGCCATCAATGAAAAACAGATGAAATTCCTCAATAGAGAAGATCCGGTTATACCAATCTTCTATGGGGCTCCCAAGATTCAAAAGGATACTTTTTCACCAGGTCTTTGCCCTATCATCTCGGGCAATGATTCTTTCAATGAGGGTCTAAGCAATTGGGTGGACGAATTGCTGCAACCCCTACTGCAAAGTTTACCAGGTTATGTAAAAGACACAAAATCTGTGCTTAAATTGTTATCAGGCAACGAATGGAAGGCAAATTATACATGGGTCACGTGTGATGTCATAGGGCTTTATTCGTGCATTCCGCACGATGTAACCCTGGTGGCATTAAAACTTTTTCCTTCAACAAGATGGCAAATATGAAAAAAACCTACAGGAATTTATCATTTTGGCAGTAGACTATCTATTGAAAAGCAATTTATTTCAAATTTGAGAATGACTATCCAGCTAGTAGAAGCACCTATGGGGGCAACTTTTTCGCCATCTTTGGCAAATTTGACTATGGCATGGTGGGAGCACCATGCCATATACAATGTCAATAATCCTTTCATTGTTTTGTAATTGTCGGGTATGGGCGCTAAATCGATGACCTCCTCATCATATGGGTCGCGATGTAGCGCTCATAAAACCCTTTTTCTCCAATATCTAAACCAAACAAGTTCCAATCTACGATTCACGGGTAATTGGAATAAGAAAAGATATCCTTTTCTAGATATACAACTTCAAAGACAAATAGAGACGGGGAAAATTATCACCATACTTTATTCCCAAACCTAATTCAGGTAACTCAATCCTTAGGGCAAACAGTTTGCCATCAGCAAATACTATTAAAGCTATCCCCAAAGGGGAGTTTATAAGGGTGAGGGGGAAATCTGTACACTAAATGAGGACTATAAGCAAGCAGAGAGATCTATAATAACTAGACTAAACAAAGAGGATATAACATAAAAGATAAAAACCCAGAGTGAAATATAAAGCAAGCAATATGAGACCAGAACAACTGCTGGCTCCAGCAGGAAAAAGGGATAGAATCCTGGGTATAAATATATCTTGGGAGAGATCTCTATATTGACCTATTGATATATTTATTATAACCACCATCCCCCCCGAAGCCGTCTTTTCTCTAAACTAAATAACCTTAACCTTGCTAATCTTTCTGGGTATTGCAGTCCACCCAGTCCTTTTATTATGTTCGTTGCCCGCCTTTGAACCTGTTCAAACTCTACAGTGTCTTTCCTGTGCACTGGTGCCCAAAACTGTACACAATATTCAATGTGAGGTCTGACCAGTGACTTACATGATGGAAGAATAATGTTCTCATCCTGTGCATCTATGCCCCCTTTTTATACACCCCATAATCCTATTTGCCTTGGGAGCTGCTGAGTGACACTGGCTGCTACAATTAAGTTTACTGTCCACTACGATTCCCAAGTCCTTCTCCATGTTACTTTTTCCCAGTCTTTTTCCATTTAACAAGTAATCATGGATTGGATTTTTTCCTTCCCATGTGCATAACCTTGCATTTATCTGTGTTCAACTTCATCTGCCATTTCTCTGCCCAGGCCTCCGACTTCTCTAGATCCCTTTGTATATTCATTACCTTGCATTTATCTGTGTTAAACCTCATCTGCAATTTCTCTGCCCAGGTCTCCGACTTATCCAGATCCCTTTGTAATAAAACATTGTCCTCTAATGTGTTGATTACTTTACAGAGCTTAGTATCATCTGCAAAGATCGATATTCTACTGTGCAATCTATCTGTAAGATCATTAAGGAATATATTAAGGACTATAGGACCCAATACTGATCCCTGTGGTATCCAACTAGTAACAGGGATCCAGTCTGAGTATGTACCGTTAATTACCACCCTTTGTTTTCTATCACTGAGCCAGTTGCTTACCCACTTGCACACATTGTCCCCCAGTCCAAGCATTCTCATTTTACTTACCAACCATTTATGTGACACAGTATCAAATGCGTAAGAAAAATCTATATATACAACATCCAATGCCTTGCCCCGATCCAGTCTAGAACCGTCCTCCTCAAAGAAACTGATGAGATTAGTTTGACAGGACCGGTCCTTCATAAATGTTTTGCTAAAACGGCGTTATACATTTATTTTCAGTGAGATACTCCAGGATAGCATCTTTTAGAAAATCTTCAAACAGAGGTTAAGCTTACTGGCCTATAGTTTCCAGGATCACTTTTTGACCCATTTGTGAATACTGACACCACAATTGCTCTGCGCCAATCCTTTGGGATAGACCCGTTAAACATGCAACTCAATTTAAAAATTGCCCATGGAAACAGCATATCCCTCGACTCTAATGGAAAAAATACATAGAACATTATATATTACACAGTAGATGAGCTTATACCATTATAAAATTGCTAGATTTATTCATTACAACATAAAATTAACAGTTTAGCGATCAAATAAAGAAAAGCCCAGCAGAACCACTAATGAGCACCAGGTGTCCTCAGCATATTAATTCATACATTATTAAATGGGAGTTATGATTTAAGCCTTGCCATGAATAAGAATCTATATTCTATTTTCAGTTAAAAAAAAAACGAAAAAAATTTGCTTTTTTTTTACTTTTGTGCAAGGCCAGAGCAAACTGTTGTGGTTGTCTTTGAAATTTACAGCTCCCTCTGTACTGGACTACTAGATAAGCAGGAGATTACAAATACGAGATAAACTTGTGAATGGCAGTAAAAATTGCCCGAGTATGGTGGTCTCCAAATTGGGTTATCACTACATTGATTAGCTTTAAACATGTAGGAGGAAGTAAATAAAGACTTCTATCAAATACATTGCTGTTCTGATTTTTTTGTTTACAGAAGTCTCTCTAGTTACCGACCACCACTCTCTGCTGTAGCAGCCATGGCGGGGATAGTGCTATCACTCCCTGCTACGTCTTATCAGCAGCACAGAAGCTCGTTTTTGTTTCTTACTGAAAAACTTGAACCCTTTAGAACTATGTAGCCTGTGTCCCTTTAACAGTCTCATCTAGGAATAGCAGAGCTGAAATGTAAGTCACTGCTGTAGAGCCATCCACAGCCTCAACAGGAAGTGTGAACTTAAAGTTGGCTGTGAAATAGCATGGTGAGAACACCCCTTTTTCTTTTTTTTTTTCTCTCTCTTTTTATTAAGGTTTACTATGGGTTAAAATGTATATAATGGGTGACATGTATGATTTTTGGTGCCTAGGCACCATTTTTTTTTTCATGCATTAGTAGCGTAGAATGCAACTGAAACTAATAACAGCGGGTCATAGATTTAGCGCTTTAAAGCGAAAGTGACACATCAGGCTCAGGTAAACCACTTGTGAAAACATCAATA
Organism: Phyllomedusa bahiana; assembly: GCA_025379985.1. NCBI lineage: Eukaryota > Metazoa > Chordata > Amphibia > Anura > Hylidae > Phyllomedusa > Phyllomedusa bahiana. The sequence goes on from JAODAL010003773.1 coordinate 146,381, forward strand.
ATGAAAATCCAATAAAGTCATGGTTTAAATATAAGATTAAATAATATTAATTTTAAGATTTAAAAAACTCACATATTCTTCCCATATTATAAATTCATAACAAATTTGTAGCAAAAGAAATGGTGCAGTTATAAAGTACATGCTCCGCAAAAAGGCATACTTCATAAAGGCATGTTATGGTAAAAAAAAGAAGAAAAAATAAGATTGTGAAAGAAAGCTAAAAATCTTCAATCCCCAAATTGTCAGGTTCTGAAGGGGTTAAAAGATTGAATCCCATGTCTACATGTCTCCATTAATACCTTATGAAGCAAATGGTTAGTTGGGAGCAGGAGAAAACAAAGCCTCACGCTGTGTGATCTGAAATGTCCTAAAAGATTTTAGTTTGGAATTTTACTACTGAAACAAAACGTTCTCAGTTAAGATATTAAAGGGTCCGAGGTGAATGAGTTCTGAAAGTTTTATTACACTGTCAAAAATTCAACTGAGTTATATCTACTTGCTCTGAACTGTTAGGCCCCGTTCACACGGCTTATTTGCCGACGGATTGGCGCCGTATTCCGCGCCGGATTTGCGCTTCAATACGGCGCCAATCCGTCGGAGTCATTACGGTAATCCACTGCTCTCATAGAGAACAGTGGATTCCGTCGCTCCTCCCCGCTCGGCAAATCCGCCGAGGGGGGAGAAGTGACATGCACATTATTTACGGCGCGGACGAGCCGTAAACAATGCATTGTCTATGGGGCCGGGAGCGGCGCCCCACCGCGCTCTGGCCCCGCCCCCGTCCCGCCCCTTATTCACGGCGGATTTTTTGGCTCAATAACGGGGCACAAATCCGTCGGGAATAAGCCGTGTGAACACGGCCTTAGTCTCAAGGGTATCATAAAATAGCCCCTCCATTGCATTATCAGTGGCTAAGAATGCTCATATGGTATAATTACGCCTGTGACTTGATCTAGTTGGTCTGCTCCATATAGCTGTATTCCCAGAGTTACTGCACGGACTGGGTTCTGCAGCCCTGAAAACTGTTCATATATAACTTTTATCAGCCATAACAATATAATATTGCCCCTTATAGGCAAGAACAGGGGCGCCATCAGGGCAAGGTTAGCAGTATTTCTGTCAGGGGTCCTGATCAAATTTTTTAAAAAGAGGCCCACTGATATGGTGGAAGATAGACAGAAGGCCCCAAAATTACCTATGGCAGTCCTGGGCAAAAATATGGACCCACAAAGATGACAGAACCAGTGATTATGTGCTGCTGCATGGTACCCTGCAAGGTATTGTGTTCTCTGGTTTCAATGCTTCTAGGGAAGAACAGCTCGTTAATATATTATGATTGATACCACAATTTGTTTCTCTTGGAGCATGTCCCCTAGGCAGAGGACAAATACCGGTTGGTTTATCTGACCGGTATTTATCCTGTTTTCGTGCCGTGCACACGGCTGCGGGGGGGGGGACGACTTTTCTCCGCGATGAGTGGAGAAAAGCTCTCCCCCTTCACATTCACATGAAGGGGGAGGCGGCCCATTGCAGGAATTTACATCGCCGCCTCCCTGACTTTCGAGAGCCATACATTTTTTTTTTTTATAGCTGTATAAAAGCTTGTTTTTGTACGACAACATGTACTTTTGAATGCTACCATTTACCTTACTGTGAAACCAAAACAATTCTTTGTGGGTTGGAGCATGAAAAAAGAATGCAATTGGGGGGTGGGGGTTACTTTAATGGAGTTCACAAAAAATTACCTGTTCTGTTCAATCCAAAGGTTGGTGTGATTTTGGCGATACCAAATTTGTTGACTTTTCATGATGTGTTTACTTTAAAAAAAAAATGAAATTTGCTTGGTAGCGCTATCCTCAATAAGTTTTTGATTTTTGCAATTATGGATCTACATGAGGACTGGTTTTTAGTGGACTGAAGTGTGGTTAGTTTTTTGTTACTATTTTGGAATGCATATACAATTTTTGATCACTTAATTACAATTTTTAAGCTAGGTGAAGCGACCAAAAAAGAAAAAATATTTGGAGTATTGCTCCCGGCCAATACTCATCCCTGAGGATTTGGACACAAATATCTTAAGACCTCACATTTCCAGAACCTTAATTTTGGGTATACAGTCCCCTCATTAGGTAAAAGGGGGGCCCCAAAAAGAGTTATGGGGCCCGGGCAGGTATATGGGGACAGAGGTATAGGGGGGCCCACAGGCGGATATGGGGGCCCCACAGCAGGATAGGGGGGCCCACAGCGGGTTAATATGGGGACCAGGTATATGGGGCCCGGGAGGATATAAACATGAGGGGAAAATATTGCACTGGGCAGGATTAGGGCCACGGGCAGGGAAAGGGGGGACAGGCGGGTTATGGGGGGCCACAGCATATATGGGGGCATGAGAGTATATAGGGGGAAAGGGCATAATGGGGCCACAGCGGGTATAAAAGGGGCACTGGGGCAGTTATGGGGCAATGAGGCAGTATAGGGGGGAATGGGGCAGAAAATTTGGGGGCCAAGGCGGTATATGGGGCACAGCAGGTTAGGGGGAAAGGGCGGTATATGGGGCCACAGGCAGGATAGGGGGGGCCACAGGCAGAAAAAAGGGGGGGGACGGGCTTTAAGGGGCCACAGGAGTAAAAAGGGCCGGGCAGCAAAGGGGGGGGCCAAGGCGGGCTTAAAGGGGGAAGGCAGTTAAGGGGGCCAAACGGGGTATGGGGGCCCACAGGCATTATAGGGCAAAAGGCATATATGGGGGCACTGGGCAGAAAACCTATAAAAATAAAACAAAAATACCCCCTTAACTCCCCCGGGCGAGTGCGCTCCGTCCTTTCAGCCCGCCCCCCCTCCGGCACTCCTCGGGCGCCGGCCCTAGAGGCCTTGCCCCCGGGGAAGCAGCGCGGATGACTGATTTCCCCCGGGGCCTGCCGGCTGGGGCGCCGGGGGCCCCGGGGGCCCTCAGCGCTGGAGGGACCCCGCAGCCCCCCTGTAGGACCTGGGGGTCCGAAACTGTCGCGGGCAGGGAGCGCTCGCCTCTCCCCGCAGAACCCTCACTGTGGGGCCCCAGGGGGACGCACTGCAGTGAAGAGCAGTCGGGCTCCAGGCCCGGGCCAGGGGCCCGGGACCCCCGGAGCCCGGGGGAAACGGGGGGTTTTTATGGGGCCCGGGCCCCGAATAAAACCTAGCCCCCCCTCTCACCCCCCCCCTCCCCCCCTCAGGTTCATGATTCGGATGATTTGTTTATATTCTCCCCTGTGATAAGGGGGTAAGGAATCCCCTTCATGGCAAAACCCCTTTAACAGAGGGCAATGATAGTTATTACCCTTCCCACAACTGAGTATTTATTCATAACCCCTTAAAGGGCAACTCCCTAACAAAAAAATTTTTTGCGCCCAAATCCAAAGCATAAATCTGATTAAAATCTAACATATTTTATCCTGTACAGTAAACATAGAAGAAAAAAACCGAATTCCCAGTGCTTTTTTTGGTAATTTTGAGTGTCAAAAATGAAAAAGTACATATTGTGCTGCAAAAAACAAGCCTTACAGGTCGATGTTAACACAACAATTAAAAAGTTATGACTCTTGGAAGGCATAAACGAATGCAACAAAGAAGAATCGTTAGGGTTAATTTTCTTTAATTTTTGGGAAAGGAGGACCTCTTTTTACCTTTTTTTTTTTTTGGGGGGAAGGTTACGGGAAAATTTACTAAAAAGGGGCCCCAACCCAAAGATAGGTTTATGTCCTTCATTTATGGAACGTGGCAAGTTTTTCTTTTTGATTCATGATTAATTGGCAAGAAGAAACCCTCCAAAAAAAAATCGTTGGCCCCAGAGTTAGCATATCATAAAAATTAAAGCGGTTACATTGCTGTAAAAAGATTCCTACTTTATTTTTTTTTAAAGTTTTAGAAAAACAAAATTTTGCGGGCCAAATTTTGAAATTTTACAAAAAATTAACCCCCCCCCTCTACAGTAAAAGTACTTTGTCGGGTTTGTGTAAAATACAAATTACAGATTACAGTATGAATGGCCTGCAGGCACACTACTTCCCTATTCACATTCATTTTACCCCTTGGGTATTAAAGTCTTATCAAGGATCATTTCTAAAGTAAATGTTTAGTTTTCCCTTTAATTAAATTTTTTAAACATTAGTAAAATTTTGGTGCTTGCAAATTAGGTTGTAATGTGTGCAAGCATATGAAAAGTTTAAGCAATTGGGTCTGCGGGCCTGGTTTGGCCCCAGTGGCATAGCTAGAATTTAATGGGGTGGGGGGGAGGGGTGACGGGTTTTGTGTGCCCCCTTAAACTGCTGGGGTTTGGGGGGAGGGGGGGTTTCCCAGTTTCCCCCTCATTCCATTTGGCAGGGGGTGTATGCCCTAAAAAGAAAAAATACTCAGCCCTTACATGAAACGTGCCGTGCCCAGAAAAGTGCACCCTATCCACTCCCTCAGCTCTGCCAATGGGGCTGCAACCCAGGTCATTTAATGTTTTTAGGGCCCCAGTCAAATTAAAAAAATAAAAATAAAACGGTCATGTTCCCTGAAAACCTCCCTTTCCCAGAGCATTCATCCGCTCAGTGGTGGTCATAAATAATTTTATGGGTCATGAATTCAGGAGTTGATGTTGTGAAAGCTTGGGAAGGGTAATGGTTGGGGGAAACACAGTTTCTTTGGCTGTAGGGGCCCCTGAATCTCTTAAGGGTCAGTTTTGTCGCAATATTTTTAAAGGGGGTTTGTTCACTACAAGGTTTGCTTTTTATGTTAAAGATCTTGCAAAAAAAAAAAGTCACTTTGAATTTTTGCCCATTAAAAATTGCCCCAACCTATTTTGAGTACCCCCTCTTGTATGGGCTGTATCAGCCTGGGTTGCTTTTGTAGAGCCCTGTTTGATCTACCCTGATTGGCTTAAGCACTGGTTGCTATAGTAAGACCGGGCTTTACGGAAAGCCTAGGGGAAACCCAGTAAACACCCCCTGTTTCCAAAAGGGAAAACCAAAGAAAAAGGGATGAGGAAAGTAAATCCAATGTAGTGGGGACGTGGGGACAACCCTTTAACTACTATATTTTCCCTTTTCCCCTGGATTTGTACTTGGGGGCTTTTAAAAGGGGAAAAAGAAGGTTTATTTAGCCCTTTTAGGAACTATAGCAGCTTTTACTCTAAAGTTCCTCCACTGTATTAAATAGAGGAGGTGGACCTGGAGTTTTTTATTTAAATGTTTTTTTGTTCCTCTAATGAAATTAAAATAGAGGACACGGACTTATTGACAAGGAGTAAGACATGTTGGGTAGGCGTATCGGATTTACATTTCAGGAGCCAGAAGATGCATACGGTCTGGGTGCACCAAAAAACCCCAATTTAGGCCCCCAATTTTAAAGGGTTTCATGTTTTTTTTCTAAAACAGGGGTGTCAAATTTGGGCCCTTCGTGAAATTAATTTTTGGGCCCCAAATGGTAAGAGGAAAAACCCAGGAGCTGCCCGGGCCTGCCCCCCCTCTTCCTTCCTCGTATAGAAAAAGGAGGGAACAGGGCGGGGGAAACAATTGGGACTTTCAGGAGGGAAATTGATAAGAGGGAGTCAAAAGGAAAAAAACACAAGGTTGGCCAGTGACTTTGTAAAGGTTTTTAACTTTGGGCCCAAACTGGTTTTTTTGAGTTTAAACCCCCAGGGCCCGGGGTGCCAATAGGGAGAAAGGGCAGTACTCCTGTCAGGAGCCCAAAAAAAAAGGGGCCCCAACTGATTTTTTAAAAAAAATTTGGAATGTAATTTTTTGGGGGCCCCCATTGATTTTGGCTTTTGGGGGCCCTAAAAAGGGTTTTAATAGATGACGAGGCAGCCCCCCCCGTGTTCTAAAAAAAGGGCGGGCAGAGCCTTCCCCCTTGTATTTTCCCCGGGGTTCCCCTCTCACACCACAGCCCGGAGTTTTCAAATTTTAAACCTAATGAACATCTAATATGCCTGGGAAATATTTACTATGCTATTTTAAAACCTGGTCCTGGGGGGAAACATAGCTCAGTGAACCCCCTTTTTTGTTTTTTTAATCCTGATAGAATATTTATTGCTACTCTTTCTATTCCTGCATATTCTCCTTTGGGGTATCTCCGACAGTTGTATTAGACAATTATCACAATTATAATGGGCTGGGGTTTTGAAAGTAGGACATGTTTTAAATAGCGCTTTTCCCTTTGCATGACTTACTAAAATTCAATTTAAACCTTCAAGGCAGAGCTGTGAATGGAAGTGCATATTTGCTATTAACACATCCAGTTTGTAAATTTTCATCTTCTGCTACAGCGCCTTTAATTAAGGGGCCCGTGAAAAACCCGGGGACACAAGCAAAACATGCGAAACAACATTCACGGGTTTTTCCCTTCCCCGTTATTTACTCTTTTGTGGTACTTTTTTGGCCCAAAATTTGATCGGGCCCTAAGAAAAATTTTAAAAAGAACATTCCCCAAAATTTTTTTTTTCTAAAATTTAAAAACAAGACATGACACTTTATTCTCTTATTCTTAGTTGTTTTTATTTTCTGTTTTTTTGGAGATTTTTTTTTTTCTTTTCTCTTTTAAAATGATTATGGGGTTTTTGCCTGGCTGCCTAGATGTTTTTTTAACAGAAAGTTTTCAGGGACATAGGAGACTGTGAACAAGACTAGACCCATTGATATGTATAGGAGAGTTTTCTAGGCATGCTCTGTGACCTGGAAAGAACTCAGTAGTCAGGGAGGAGGAGAGGGAGATCTGTGACATCTCCTATTGTGACTGGGAATCCCTGTGGGTTTTCTATTTTCACATTGGTGTCCCCCTTTCAGTGTAAAACCCGTATGGGCGATAATGGGTCGGGGAAGGGGTAATGTGTGTTAGTGGGGAGAAAAACCCTTTTTGGGGTTTGGGATTTTTTTGGCTTTACCCTTTTCATGGGTATTTACATATTTCCAAAGAATTATGGCTGAACTCTCCAGGCTCTTTTATTAGAAATAGTAATTCTCAGGTCACATGTGACTCATTGAGCCGTGCAATGCAACAAGGATTCAAGCCAAGCCAGTTTAGTTCATCTGCATAAAGCTGTTTTGGGGTATTTTCCCTCATCAGTGCAGAGTAGAACTTAGTGGCTGGCTGGCTAAGAGGCGTTGAGTGTGGCTTCTCATTGGGGAGAAGCATCATGTCATTGTGTGAGGATTTATCAGCTTTTACACCTCAATGGCTATTTGTATATTTCCAAAGTATTATAGGAAGAGAGTTGTAAGCTTATACAGATAAACTAAATTGGCATGACCTGAATCCTTGCCACATTGCAAGGCTCAGTGAGTCACATGAGAATTGCTACATCCATTAGATGGCGCTGGAGAGTTCAGCTGTCTCCCCACAAGCCTTCGGGGGAAAAGTGGGATAATGAGAAAGGGTGCTAAAAAATAAAAAAATGGTTTTTTTTATGAATTATTCTCTTTTTAAATAAGACGAGTTTTTAATTTCCCAATTTCCCCCAACACCGGAAAACCAGGGGAATAATTTTGAAGGCTGAAGGGAAAACTTTTTTTTGGGGGTCCCAAACTTTAAACATAAGTTTTGTAAAGGGTTGGGGAAAAGGGGTTTCCCCAAAAAAATTTCAGTATATTTGCCCGCGCCCTTTATCGGGGCATGCTCAAAAAAAAGGGGCCCCGCACCGATCGCGGGGGTGGAACCTTTTGTAAGTTGCGCAGGGGTCTGAGACTAACCCTAAATGAAGTTTACACCCGTATGGCAATTAAACTTTTTAGATGCTTTCAGTCAATAAGACCCGTCAGCCCGTTGCCCTCTGCAAACCCCCCGTGACGCGATTCAAAGTCCCGTACTTTCTTAGCTTTTTGGAACCTAAAGGGGTTGTCCCCCCTGCAGGGTTTGCAGCCCGGTTTTTTAGGGCCCGGGTTTTTAAAGGGCATATGCAAACCCGGGTAAAATTTTCAAATGGACTTTACGGCAAAAACCCGGAGCGGGGCCTCACTTCACGGGTTTTTCCGGCCCGGTGGTTTTTTTCCGGGCATGTTCTTTTTTCCGTCCCGGGTTTTCGGGGAAAATGAAAATGTCTATGCGAGGGGGGGGGGGGCTTTTCCCCCGCTAATTTCGGAGGAAAAGTTTCCCCCTTTCGGGGGTGTGCATGGCCCCAAAAAACCGGCTGGGATTTGTTTTGTGCCCTGGGGACGGCCCCAATGCGATTTCTGGGTTGTCTGTGACCCAAAATTTCGCCTTTGGCCCTGGGAAAAATGATTGACGTTGGGGAAAAAATACCAGCACAAAAAAAGTATGTTATGTATTTTAACAATGGGTTCCCATATAATGAGTCAAAATCCCCTTTTGGGGATTCTTAAAAAAAACAGAAAAAAAAAATAAAAAACCAAATAAAAAAATAAAACCCCACTGTTGGGCCGCTGTCTATTTTATCCAGGCCCCCCAGGGTAAAAAGTCCCCAATCTGCTTCTTTCACAGAAAAAATAAAAAAAAATTTAAAGGGTCTCGGGGCTATGCGACATAAAAACTTTAAATTTTTAAAAAAAGCATTTTTTTTTTGGTAAAAGGCAGTTAAAAAATTTAAAAAGTATATAAAATGTATATTGTTGTATTTGTACCGAACCCCTAGTTAAAAACTATTTTTGACATTTTATATTCCCAGTTTAACGGTTTTTAAAAAAGGGAAAATTTAAAAAAAAAATTGGAGGGAAAGGAAAATTTAAGGTTTTTTTCCCCCCTTTTTTTTCGCGGAAAATTTCTAAAAAAGGGGAAAAAACCCGAGGGCCAAAAATATGCAATAGACCCCCCGGGGCCAAACCCTGAGGGGTGTTTAATCCAAAAATAGGGCGCTTCTGGAAGGTTTCACTTCGGTTTTTTGGGCTTTGGGGGTTTTGCAAAAAGGACATGGCAAATAAGCCCCCTCCCTCCCCTTGTGCGCCGCCCTGCACCCAAAAAGCAGTTTTCACCCACTTATAGGGATTGCCCCAAATTGAAAAAAATTTGGGGAAGAAAAATTTGGGGGTCTTTTTTTCCCGGGATCCCTTGTGAAAATGAAAAAACTTTTGCTATAACTGCAAAATTTTTTTGGTAAAAATTTTTTTTTTTCATTTTTTTCAGGGGCCCGAAAGCTAAATAAAATTTTTGGGGAAACATTTGGGTTGGGGGGGGGCCCCCAAAAAAAAAAAACTCACTTCTCCCAGGTATATTCTTTTAAAGGGGTGTAGTTTCCCTTTTCCCAAAGGGCTTTTTTGGGGGTGGTTTTTTAAATTTTTAGCGAATTAAGGTGTACTCAAACCTGTATGGTAACTAAAAAATATCCCTAATGAAAATAAGACCCCAAAATCCTATAGATGCTCCTCCTACTCTGAGGTTTGTGGTTAAGTTAAATAGCGCACTAGGGCAACAAATGGGATCTCTTTAAAAACAGCAAATTCAAAGAATTCAATATTGAGTTGTACTTCCTTTTAAATTTTTTTGTTTTTCCGTGAAAAAGGGAAAAAAATTTTTAAAAATCTCAACAAAAAAAAGTGAAATTTTGCATTTCCCCTTCACTTTGTTTTTAATTCTGTGTAAACCTATTAAATAAACTTCAAAGTGCTTTTTTAAAAAACTTTAAGGGTGTAGTTTCTTAGTGGAGTTTTTATGGGGGTGTCAAACATAAGGCCCCTCAAAGTTATGTCGAACTGGGACTGGCCCCCTAAAAAAATCTGTGTTGCAAATTTTCTTGGAAAATTGCAACTGAAGTCCTCTAATGTCGTAAAATAATAAAAAGACATTTAAAAAATTATGCCAAGATACAGTAGACAGTAGATGCGAGTAGCTAGGAGATGCAAGTTATTAACTATTTTGTGTGGAATAACTATCTGTCTGACACAGAAATGTTTGAATTTTGAAAATGGCACATTTTTCTAACTTTTCACAACATTTTGATATTTTTTTTACAAATAAACAAGGACTGTTTGGACCAACATTTCTTACTAACTTAAAGCACAATGTATTACGAGAAAACAGTCTCTGAATCACATGGATAGGTAAAGACATTAAAAAGTTATTCTAACATAAAATGACATTTAAAAAATGGGTCTCTGTCAGGAAGGTCAAAACTGGCTGGTCCTTAAGAGGTTAATCAGTGCCATACCTGGATATCAAACCTGAACATAATTGAAGTGTTTGGTCATTTTTCAGCACTATAAGGGGATGTTCACACAGCGTTTTTTAGATGCGTGTTTGGATTCGTGTTTCATACCCAAAATGGACCCAAACACATATCTAACAATGTGCAATGTGATTCAATATAAAATACAAATTGGTGTTCATACGAGTGATCGCCGATGGGGTTTTACATGGGTTTTTATCTTTCGGACTGCAAATTTTTTGATCCCCTTTTACACAGAGGAAAACACGTATTTTAAAACGCCCCAACCTCCCAAGTGAATAGGGTTGGGAAAACTAAAGGAAAATTAAAAAACTTTCCAGGGACTGTATGAGTGATTTGCAGGTCATGTACCTCAGAGCGGGCCATGGATAATACATCTTTTTCTGTGGATGTTACTAATTTTTGCAAAAAACCTTGACAGGGATCACAAGGTTGCTTTTAAAATCTGTTCTTTTTGTTTCCCTAGAAGAAACAATATGATTTATCTGAAGATTATTGAATATATAAGATAAGGAGGAGACAAAGTTCATTGTCATAGAATCAATGTTGAAAGGGTTTTTTTCAGGACTGTAACAATTTAAGCTTAGAGGAAAACATGTTATGAAATGAAAACACATTACCACCTGTTTTTTCCACCCCCCAGCGTGATGCTTGGGGGTCCCCCCAACTTTCTTGATTTTATTGCAGTGGTGTTATGTCGTATATCCAAGGGACCATTGCAGCCAATCAGTGTCCTCCGCGGTAATGCCAGCCGGTATAGCACAAGACTACTTAGCACCCTGAAAAAAGGTACCCAAGCTCTGCATCTTTATCATTCCCATAGTCTTTGAATAGTGCAGTGCCCAACAAGCATGACGACTCCACCTTTCAAGCCCCTCCTGTGATCAAGCAGAAAATTGCAATAAAGATGAACAGGGAGTTGATATCTCTTTCTTAGTGATCAGTGGCCAATAGCCAGACCTCTAGTAATCAAACATTCACAGAATAGGTGATGTAGTCTTTGGGAATTACCTTGGGGTTACTTTTTGGCGCTTTGGGCCTTACCCATCTTAAAAAAAGGGGGGTAGGCCTACATAATTGCAGCTTTGATAAAATCTGTGGCAGTAGGTATAACTTTAAACACCTCAAAATTCATCCTGCTACCTCTATTCACAGTCATATAATCTATAAACCGTAAACCAGTTACATTGACAGCCATATTTGCCTATGCCATAACAATACCAGTTCCATACAAAGCAAACTGGTATGCCTTAGATCATAAGCCTTTCCAGTCCTTTCTGATACTGTTCTCTTTCCATCATTCAAGTTCAAATTTTTTTTCATCTCTCCATAAAATTGTTAAACTTGGGGGTTTTTTAGTATTTTCAGCAAAGTCCTTATCTGGGCCCCTTTTTTCTTTTTGCATTATCAAATTTGTATTTTAGATAAACCCTTTTATTTACATTCAAAAAGGGATCTCTTTTTTTTTAGATTTGACAATGATATGCCAAGCTCCTTGAGAGTGTTCATGGTTAGATGTCGCAAAAGGTTTTTCTTCCTAACCATGGAAATAATTCTGTGCACATCCATTTTAGTTGTCTTCATGGTCTTCCAGACCTTTAATGAAGCAGCGCTTACCAGTGTTTTCCTTCTTTTTAAAGAAAGGTTTGTTGACTTTGTTTTTGTAAAGTTTCTGCTATCCGTTATAGATTTTTTTTTTCAGCTGCTTTCACTTGCATTGAGTTCTTTGGACCCCATATTTTAAAATTCCCCCAAAAAGACAAATTTCAAATCAATCCAATTGTGTATCCCATTCATTTGTCATGAAGAGGTTACAGGCTGCACCAGACCATGAAATTTCTTATCAGGCACGTGTCCGATATTTTTGGGTCTGTGAAGTTAAAGGGACTACGTAAAAAAAAATGACTACTTTCAAAACAGTTAATGCAATTTTCTTTTTTAAACCCCTTAAATTGAAGCTAAAGGTCCGTAGCCTAACCAAATATTGATGGTTTTGTTTCACATCCACTGTGGTGGTGTACATAGGCTACATTAACCCTTACTGCAGCAGCCAGTTTTGACCTCTATGATAAAACCCCATTTTTCAAACCTGATGTGTCACTTTATGTGGGAATAACTTTTTAATGCTTTTACCTATCCATGTCATTCATAGATTTGTTTTCTTGTTACACATTGTGCCTAAAGTTAGTAGCAAATTTTAATCCATATAATCCTTGACAAAATTTAAAAATTTCTGTGTTCAATACAGATAGTTATACCACACAAAATAGTTATAACTTGCATCTGCCTATGTGTCTACTTGATGTTGGCATCATTTTATGCATGTCTTTTTATTTTTTACAACCTTTGGGGATTTATAAATTTAGTAGCAGTTTTCCACATTTTCAAGAAAATTTGCAACAATATGAAATGTGTAAAGACATTACACAGAAGGACAGCAGGCCGACAGTGACAAGTGCATGGTTGGTGGAGATCAACATGCAGGTTTAATCCAGAAACAAGAGAATAATAGTGATAACTGACCTTCTTTCCTTAAACCTTGTCTTACACCTAACACTGGGACCATTATCCTTCAAACATGAATCTAAGCTACAACTGACCCTTATACAGCAGGTAACTCCAGGGCCCAGCAGAACCTAGACAAACATCAAACTGATATTTTCAAACACTGCAAAACTATAGAACTTGGCCAAACATAATTTAGACAAGAAACTATAATATACCATCTAATGTGGCCATTATAATATACTATCTAATATATAATATGTACACCACCAGGTACAGGCATCATCGTTTTGTATGGGCCAGGGAGCGCCAGAGAGCATCTATGCTGGGTGAAGGACAAGTGGTCCTCAGTGCTGTTCAGTGATAAAAGTCTATTCATTCTGAGCAAAAATGATGTCCGGTAACGATGCTGGAGACGTCAAGGAGAGCGCTATGCATCAGCCAGGTCAAGTACCTGTCAGGTACCCTTTTTGGTCGTTTAGCATGCAGACCACACTGATGTAAACGATTACGAATGGTCTGACGTGACACTTGGTTGCCTCTCACCTTCCATAAACGTGCCAGGAGTTGTGTGGCATTCATCATCCAATTCTGCAGGGCATTATTTATAACGAAGAGGTCATCACTGTATGATGAAGCCAAAGGACCCCCACTTATTTGCCTTTCTGTGACTCTTCCAGTCTCTCTCTATCTCTGTTGCAACCTGCTGATGACACTCAGTGACACTCTAAGCTCTGCTTGAAGCCTCGCAATGGCGAGGTACTATTGGTTAATAATAAGGTGCCGTCTTGGTTTCATGATGTTAAAATGTGAACAGCATGATGAGGAGGACTGTTCAAATCCCAATTCAAACTGATCCCCTAAATTTAATGGGCGACTCTTTACAGTGGGGGAAATAAGTATTTGGTACACTAGCGTTTTTGCAAGTTTTCCCACATACAAAGGATGGAGACAGAATCTATAAATAAAAAATTCAGAAAATCACATTGTATGATTTTTAAATAATTAATTTGCATTTTATTGCATGGAATAAGTATTTGATCACCTACTAACCAACAAGAATTAGGGATCTCACAGACCTTCTTTAGGAAGCCCTCCATTGCACTCATTACCTGTATTAATTGTACCTGTTTGAATGCATTACCTGTATTGTCACAATCAATCACACTTCAACCTCTCCACCATGACCAAGACCAAAGAGCTGTCTAAGGACACCAGGGACCTGCACAAAGCTGGGATAGGCCACAGGACAATATCCAAGTGGCTTGGTGAGAAGGCAACAACTGTTGGTGCAATTATTAGAAAATGGAAGAAACACAAGATGACTGTCAATCTCCTCAGTCTGGGCTACATGCAAGATCTCGCCTCGTGGGGTAAGGATGATTCTGAGAAAGAATCATCCAAGAACTACACAGGAGGACCTTGTAAATAACCTTAATATAACTGGGACCACAGTCTCAAAGATTACCATTAGTAACACACTATGCAGTCATGGATTAAAATATTGAAGGACATGCAAGGTCCCACTGCTCATGCCAGCACATGTCCCGGTTCACTCAGGATCTCAAAAAAAAAAAAAAAAGAATTGTTGCTCTACTTAAAATGGCCTAGGCTATAAAAAGATTTCCAACGCCATGAGACTGAGCTGCTGTATGGTAGCCAAGACCATACAGCAGTTTTACAAGACAGGGTCCACTCAGATGAGGCCTCGCCATGGTCGACCAAAGAAGTTTAGCAATTGTATTCAGCATCATATCTAGAGATTGTCTTTTCAAAAAAGGCATGAGTCCTGCCAGCATTGGTCTGCATGACTGTCATCTTAGAAGGAAGCCTCTTCTAAAGAACATGCACAAGAAAATCTGCCAACAGTTTGCTGAAGACACGCAGCCTAAGGGCATAGATTACTGTACCATGTCCTGTGGTCTGATGAGACAAAGATATAAACTTATTTGGTTCAGATGGTGCCAAGCCTATGTGGTGGCAACCAGGTGAGGAGTACAAAGACAAGTGTGTCTCGCCTACAGTCAAGCAGTACATGCCAACATGTACTGTGACATACTGAAGCAGGGCATGATCCCTTCCCTTCGGAAACTGGACTGCAAGGCAATATTCCAACATAACGACCCCAAACCTCCAAGATAACCACAACCTTGCTAAAGAAAATGAGGGTAAAGGTGCTGGACTGGCCAAGCATGTCTACAGACCTAAACCCTATTGAGCATCTGTGGGGCATCCTCAAATGGAAGGGAAAGAGCGCAAGGTATCTAACATCCACCAGCTCCATGATGTCATCATGGAGGAGTGGAAGAGGATTCCAGTGGCTTCAACCTGTGAGGCTCTAGTGAACTCCATGTCCAAGAGAGTTAAAGCAGTTGTCTCACTACAAGGATTGCTTTTTATGTTAAAGATCTTGCAAAAACAAGTCACTTTGCAACATATGTCCATTAACAATGTCCTACCTATTCCTAGATATACCCTCTTGTATGGGCTGCATCAGCTCCTCAGGTCGCTACAACTACAGACCTGTTTGATCTCTTTTGATAGGCGGTCAGTGCTAGTTGCTATAGCTACAGACCTGCTATCCTCAGCAGTTCATCACTGCAGGCCGGTAGAAGCCCGTAAACCACCCCTGAATTCAAAAATGAAGCCGAGAAAACACTACTTCGTAAGAAAAATGAGTAGTGAGAAAACCCCCTTTTAAAGCAGTGATAAAAATCTAGGGCAACACAAAATTTGACACTTTGGGCACAATTTGTCCTTTTTTTCACTTTTGGGGGTGCACCACTTTTTGTTGCAAGGGGGTTTAAACATTGATGGCTGTGTGTTGAGTTTTTAGGGCCCCAAATTTACACTGTTTACCCTGTACACTGGTTCTTTACATCGAATAAAAGTCATATCTTAAAATTTATCCCAGAAAATATACAATTTTTACAAAAATGTGAGGGGGTACTCACTTTTGTGAGAACATGTATTTAATCTGACTTTGGTGGGTACTTAAAAAATTAACCAGTACAACCAGGAGGACAACTATTATCACAGAAGGATAGCTATCAAACAGACTTGTTTCACTTAGTTATGGTTTAACCATCTTCACATAATCTTGTGTGTTTAATCTACATTTTCCCAGAGCAAACACAGATGGGTTCTCCTGCAACATTATTGTGCTATTCGGGTGTTACATTCCACTGTGATAGACAAAGATGCAATAAATAAATAAATAAATAGCTATGTGTATTAATCATATATCCAATACATTGATCTCATCACTGGATCACTGCTGAGGATGACATGCAGTGCACCAGAGTTTATCCTATGCTTTCTGATCCCCTTAAATTGGTCAAAGGGTGGAGATCTGTGGGGTTTTGAAAGTTACGGGTGAGAACATCGCAAAAGGGAGGTGGTGACACAAAATGAATCCCAGCCAAAAAAAGGTTTTTGCCACCGTAAGTTGACGGGGATCCCCAAAAAGGGGGTTTTTTAATCCTTTTCTAAATATATGTATTAAAAAATTTGCAGTCTGAGAGAGCTACAGGCTGCCTGTAGGGTCGAATGGCAGCCATCCATGACCTTAATAGCTTCTATTTGACCCACTCCCTTTTTTTGCCTTGGCTGTATTTTTTGGTCATTGTTTTTCTGAAGACCCATCATGACCTTTTTTTTAATGCCCGGCGGAGGGAAGGGGTTGTCACTCGGGATTTTAGGGAAACATGGTCCATCCTTTCCCCTTTTATGCGATAAAGATCCGTGCCCTTAGCAAGAAATCCCCCAAAAATAAGTTTCCCCTCCTGCTGACAGTGGGGATGGTTTTCTTTGGGTCAAGGGCACTTTTCCCCTTTCCCCCCAAAACACGCGATTGAGTTAATGCCAAAAGCTAAATTTTTTGTCTCATCTACCACAGCCCCTTTCCCCAATCATCACAGAATCATCCAGGGTCCTTTGGGAAAACCAGACAGGCCTCACATGCCTTCTTGACGGGGGGATTTTCGGGCGCTGCAGGTTTTTAAAACCATTAAGGCTAAGTTTCCCAAAATGTTTTCTTGGTGACTGGGGCCCCAGCCCTTAATCATTAACAATTCCCCCCTTGTAGTTTTAGGCTGACTCTCACCTGCCATGATAAAGGATAGCTCACTAGGTAAATTTTGCATATCCCCCGATCGATGCGACAAACAGTAGTTAAAATTTTTCTTTTTTTTAAATTACTATTGCACCAAACGTTTTCCCCTTTCTCCCCACGTCTTACTTAGGGTTTTAACCCTTTCCACTTTGTGCAGGCTATGATTTTGCCCCTGACTTCCTTTAAAACTCTTCGTTTTTCCCAGTTGTAAGGTTAGAGTCTGACTGATTAATTAAGTTGTGGACAGGGGTCTTTTATAAAGGGACTATTTTAAAACAGCTTTCTTTTTAATGCAAGTCAAGAGTTGATTAGAAGTGTCTAACTGGTCTGTAGGAGTCAGAATTCTTAATGGTTCGTAGGGGATCAAATACTTATTTCTCTTAGCAAAATGCAAATAAAATTTTTAAATTTATATGTGGTTTTCTGGATTTTATTTTGGATATTATATCTTCAAGTTAAAATAAACCACCCTTAAAATTATAGACTATTCATTCTGTCAATGGGCAAACTTACACAATCAGCAAGGGGCAAATAAATTTCCTCACTACAAAAACAACTTGTTCCCCCCCCCACCAATTGCTGTTTTCCGCTTCCTGTCATAGGGGTTTCTGTTTACTATGCGTATTCCTTCTCCACCTTCCAAGAACCATGCATTTTTTATTTTTCTGTCTACGTATTTGTTTGCAGGCTTGTTTTTTATAGGACAAAAATCTTTTTAAAGTTTACCCTACCAAAAATTTTTTTGGAACCCCCTCCCCCAAAAATTTTTTGGAGTGAAACACAACTGCGCATTGTTTTAACACAATGTTCTATGTATAAAGCTACAAAATAAGTCATACAGTTACCAAATAAAACTGCTAAACAAAACCAGAATCCCCCAAAACTAAAATTTTTCCAAGTCCTCTAGACTGCATATCATCACACATATGACCGATTCCACCATAAACCTGACAACCCACCCACCCCGTAGTGACCGAATAATACCCTACACTAATCCATATCACTGAAAAACAGTCAACACGTTAACCTGAAGTGCACCAGCACATGACTTTGGATACTGGGCATTTGAAAAACAAGCGAGCTGCGGACTTGAAGTGCGCCAATCACGACAAACCTGACAATGATCACACCGCACCCAGAATCCCACCCTAGAACCTTTTTGAGTAACACAAGGATTCAATTAGATACTAATTAAATAAGTAACAACCCCGGGGGTATGCCTAAATGTCTAGGGAAATCCCCCAAACTTTTAGACCAAAAAGGTTTGTCTTATTAATGTATTAAAGAGTCTGTAAAAGGAATTTATTAGTCAATTCAAAGAACAACAAGGGAGATAATATCCTTTTTTTAAATTCTATCAAATTTTTTTTTTGTTGTAACAATATTTCTGCTTTTTCAAGTTTTTCTTCTAAGCAATAAGCCAAACCTCCCCCCCCCATGTCTACCCTGTGCACTAATATAAAAACCCTCACCCTACAATTTTTCCTTTAACCGATGAAGCCGAAAACGGACTGGGAAAAAGCTTGGCGCTAAGTTTCTTTTTAAAAATTTTGATTTTTTCTATTTTAGTCTTATGTATTTTTAAGTTAATAATGCTTTTTTAATGGAAAATTTTTTCCCTAATCAATTTTCCCCTTTGGTTTGTGCTGGAAAAAAAAGCTCCTACAACAATTTTTTCATTATAAAAAAATTTCAAACCGGATGAATAATACCTCTAATATCACTTCACATAGGACTGAATAATCCATACCCATAAACCACCAAATGACTGAAAAAATTTTCACCACACCAATTCACATTTCACTACTACATATGGGTAATAAACCATGACCACATATAACCACCAAATAGTGACTGAATAATATCACCACACCATATTCACATATCACTACTACATAGTGGCTGAATAATACAACACACCATTACTGAATAGAAGGCATTATACTGTAACCAATATTATTATCGTACTGTGTTTAGATACCAGTTGTACATAGGCTCTGTAGACATATAAGCGATAACAGTGCAGTTACATCCAGGGAGGGACTTACAGGAGATGTTTCTGAAGAGTTGTTCTCTAATGAGATCACCCTTTTTTTAGCTCCTTGAAGGGTAAGCTGTTTGTAGGGTATAATAGTGTGAGATTGCTCTTTTTCCTTTCAGCATTAATTTTACCTTGCAGACAGTGTAAGTTTGCTGAAAAAGATGAGTCCCATGTATTTGACCTTATCAAACTGTTATTGTAGCTTTTTTGTAGGAGTATTATTTTTTCTGTGTGAACTTTTTTCTCTCTCAGTTCTATTAAAACTTATATCTTATTTATCATAGTGACTCATAATAGGCGGTGAATTTATTTTTTAAACCTGAAAAGTAAAAATATACAGTCATACGAAAAAGAATGTACATGCCCTATGAATTTTATGGGTTTACAGATAACGGCGTTAAGAAAAAAAAAATCTGATCTGTAAAAGGTCTTAAAATTATGTAAATGCGCCTCAGATGATCAACAGCACTTAACTCTCTTTACTTAACAAAAGCATGCAGAAGTACTGTGTGAAAATTTAAGTGTACTATTATTGCTCCCATAAGAATTCAAAACGTGAGTTGTAGCTGGGTGCTACTAATCAAATGCCCTTTATTCATTGATCATTAGCAAGTGTGATCACTGTAAAAGCAGAAGTTATGACAGTTTGCTGGTCTGGAACATTCTGGCATGTGTCAACACAATACCAAGGAGGAAAGACATCAGCAATGACCCTAAACAAGCAATTGTTACTGCCCATCTATCTGAGAAGGATTATATGGCTATTTATGAATAATTGAAGTCCATTACTTTATATTAAGAAAGAATATTCACAAGAGGAAAACATTTAAGACAGTTTACAATTTTCCCAGGAATGGATATTCTAGCAAATTTATCCCAAGGTCAAACCATGTAACGTTTACAAAAATTGAAAAGAAACAAGTGCTACATATCTGGCTCTTGAAGGCTCAGCATGGTAAATGTTCATGTTTATGACAGCACAGTTAGAAAAAGACTAAACAAGTATGGCTTGTTTGAAAGCATTGCCAGGATAAAGCATCTTTATATAGCAGCATGGTTTGAGTTTTCAAGATTGCATTTAAACAAATCACAACACCTTTGGAGTAATGTCAGTTGGACAAAGTGGAGATGTTTGGCCATAATGCACTGCACCACATTTGGCGAAAACCAAACACAGAATATCAGCTCAGTCACGTGATTTGGTGCAGCCACAGGACTTATCACATAATCTCCAAAAAATTGGGAATCTCGCAATAGAACAAAGAGTAACTTTTGATCACTATATTTACTATTTTGCCATAGGCAAACTTAAACTCTATCAGTTCTCTATCTATTAAACACTAAAACGTAACTTTTATTATATCTAACTCTTAACCTCTATACACACAAATTTTAAAAACCTGATCTCTATCCTCATCATTTAACCCTTTTTGCTTCTGAAAGAGGGAAAAACTCCCTTTCTATCATCAAGTCTGGTGGAACCCCACCTATTAACAGGAGAGCCTTATATCTATCGCAAAGTAACAGCTTCAGTAAGTGATCCCAAGCCAACCACTTGGGCAGTCGTCCCCAATCTCATAGACACAGAACAAATAAGGCCCCCTTATGACACCGTCTGCAGCAGGTGACACTAGTAGACAGAGGTGAGGGGATCACAATTTAAAACGTCATGCCTGACCTCGCCGACATGTTTCGCCAGCTAACCTGGCTTTATCAAGGCTTAGAGGTCCGATCACATGTGGTCTGAGCTCACTTCCTTTTATATCATGTTAGGTAAACACCCCATTCAGGTGCTTCACCAATTAGCCATCAAGAATCCACATAAAGCCCCACTCCCCCTTCCGCGCGCGCACACTCATAACATGTCCTGCTGAAGCTGCCACCATGCTCTCATGAGCCAACAACCTTCAGTCAAATTCGTCATCTCCATAACAGGCCCTTTCGCCCCATCTTACCGTACTGCCTGTGCCAATGCACTGCACCAACAAACACCTCAGCCCTGACTGTGATGGGCTTCCATCTCACTTCTCTCATATTATTGCAACTGCGTGCCTCACCCAGAATGAACTAAGCAGACTAGGTATCACATTACACAGCACACTGCCCATCTTTGTCAATTCCCATAAGCCCCTTCTCTTCAATATCTAATATGCATATTCATTGGGAATATAAACTCCACTGTACAATAGACCACTGTCATATTATCTTCCCATAAAGCTCTTCTCCTATGTTGTAAAAAAGCTATTTATTCCAAAAAGCGCAGGCCCCATTAAATTTTCCTGTTGTTTTTTTTTGCTCTTTAAAAGCAAAAA